>CM053029.1:437771975-437844475 GCA_028564925.1 Lithobates sylvaticus
AGGTGAACCTCCAACACCTCTTTTGCAGACTCTAACAGGTTTTCTTCTAAGATTGCCCTGTATCTAGCGCCAGCCATCTTCTCATCAACTCTGACCAGCTTCTCTGCCCCTGCTGAAGAAGAGCATCCCCACAACATGACGCTGCCACCACCATGTTTATTGTGTTCAGGGTGATGTGCAGTGTTAGCTTTCTGCCACACATAGCGTTTTGCTTTTAGGCCAAAAAGTTACATTTTGGTCTCATCTGACCAGAGCACCTTCTTCCACATGTTTGCCGTGTCCCCCTCATGGCTTCTCACAAACTGCAAACAGGACTTATGGCTTTCTTTCAACAATGGCTTTTTTCCTGAGACACTTCCATTAAGGCCAGATTTGTGGAGTGCATGACTAATAGTTGTCCTGCAGGCAGATTCCCCCATCTGAGCTGTGAATCTTTGCAGCTCCCCCAGAGTTACCATGGGCCTCTTAGCTGCTTCTTTGATTGATGCTCTCCTTGCCCGGCCTGTCAGTTTAGGTGGACGGCCATGTCTTGGTAGGTTTGCAGTTGTGCCATACTCTTTTCATTTTCGGATGATGGATTGAACAATGCTCCGTGAGATATTCAAAGCTTGGGATACTTTTTACAACCTAACCCTGCATTAAACTTCTCCACAACTTTATCCCTGACCTGTCTGGTGTGTTCCTTGGTGTTCATGATGCTGTTTGTTCACTAAGGTTAACTAAAAAACCTCTGAGGGCTTCACAAAACATCTGTATTTATACTGAGATTAAATTACACACAGGTGACTTCTGAAGGCTATTGGTTGCACTAGATTTTAGTTAGAAGTATCAAAGTAAAGGGGGCTGAATACAAATGCATGCCACACGTTTTAGATATTTATTAGTAATACATTTTGAAAACCATTAAATCATTTTCCTTCCACTTCACAATTCTGTGCCACTTTGTGTTGGTCTATCACACAAAATCCCAATAAAATACATTTACGTTTTTGGTTGTAACATAACAAAATGTGAAACATTTCAAGGGGTATGAATACAAGGCACTAGAACTGATCTACTTGTATGTACCTATAAAGGTCTTCCAAAAAAGCATAACATACAGTATATCTGATACCCTGTAGCTCAGCATATAGAGCAGTGGTGGTCAATGTACAAATTATAGAGGTCCTCATGTACAGCCCCTGACACTTCTAGAGGGTTGCAAGATAGCAGCTTGTTGTCATACATTGGAGTGTATTACATGGAGGTAAAGCAGATCGTTGATTGGCTTTAAAGTACCTAATTGCCTGAAAATGTCCATTCTGCTGTGTTGCAATGCACACTAAATAGAAAGTGGGAGTAAATTAAGTCACATCAATGGGGTCAGTAGCAGTAATAGTAATTCCCAACATTGGTGACATTGCCTTTAATAGTGACCTCCCCGTGTTAGTGTATGCAAAAACAACCTCCAGAATTGGTTCCAGTGGACATCATTTCTACATAAAAAAAATAAAACCAATTCGGCAAGGATGTAAGTGGATGCAATAATAAAACGTGCATTTATGTCAATGGCCACTAACATGCAATAACATTGGGCATTGGTGTCAATGACCGCAATAATATACCCAGCATTGGTGTCAGGGACCGCAATAATAAATACAGCATTGGTGGTAAGTGGCAATGCTATTTAAACCCCCCTTCATTGCTATTCAGTGACAATGCTGTTAATCACCGCCCTCCCTTTATTCCTTTCTGCATTGATAATTAGTGGCAGTCTGAATTAAAACACACACACACACACATTTGTGGTCAGTGGCAGTGTTAATTAACCCCCTCCTCCCTGCACTGGTGAAAGGATTATCAGGTGAAAATAAAAAAGCTACATCTAAGGACTGGTAAGCTGCAGTACATTACATTCTTGGGTTTAGATATAATATGTTAAAAATTATTTTATTTATCTCAGTGAAAAACGTATAATGACAATTTATAAACCATAAAAAGAAAAACCTTTGCTGTAAAGTATTGATAATCAATAGTGTTGTAATGTAAAAGAAAGCATTCAAATTTCATCCCATAAGTAAATCTGATGGTAATGGGAGGAAAATAACATTTTTAGTTTGCATTTTTCCCCCTAGGAAGTGCATCATCAAACCATATATTTAAATAAATCTAGCATCATTTACTGACAAACTATCTACACGAGGCACTAGCTACAGAAGAAAAACAACTATCTTTGCTAATTAGCATAAACATCTTGATAAATACTGACCGTCTGATCTACGCTGCTGCAAAGGTGCTTGGAAAGAAAAATTACAACCTTCCTATTTCCAAAGCACATTTGTACTCATCTAGTTTGCACATCCCTACTGAGCACTTAAGCAACCGTCTAGTAAGGAAGAAATACATTTTTAACGGATTTTAGTCCTGAACGAAATATTATTCCCCAAATCAACCAGCGGCAAGTCTCAATACTCAGGTCTACTGAGTCATGAATAACTATGTAATTAATTTATTTATGACAGCTGTGGTACATAAAATATTCAAATTATATTTATTTTTGTCAGATTATCATGACTTCCAATTTTTATTCTCAGCAATTAAAGAGCAACTCCACTTGGGTAGCACATTGTATATACACCAGAGTAAAAATAGTCAAGTTTTTGAACACAAGAACAATTTGTAGAAGTATCTATTGTGCTTAATGTAAAATGTTCTTGTTGGGAATTGATCTGGGAAAATGTGTTTCTATGTGAACATTTTATTAACAATCGCAGATATCTTCATAAAACATAACTCACCAATGCCAATAAGGAAAATGAAAGCATTTTTTGAAAGCTCTCAAATTCATATGGAATTATATTTTAAGACTGGTAAAGAACATCACATTATTTAAAGCGGAGTTCCTGGCACATTTTTTTTTTTTTTTTTCATGTATCCAAGCATAATGCATTATAATAAATAACGATTTTATATGTTTGCTAGTGGATGTTATTTTATAGTCACAACTTATTAAATCCTCTTGCCGCTGTTGCCATTAAGATTGTGGGCATGTGAAACCCAAATCGATAACTCTTCTGGGATTAGCGATGGTGAGGTGCATGCTGGGCAACCAGCATGCACCTCTCGATATTGCACATACACGATTCTCCGGTGGCCATAGCGCTGATCATTTCGAAAGCTGCCATAACTACGGGTGGCGATGGAGGAAGGTCCAGCCCTGTGGTTATAGCAACCGCCTGTCGGAAAATAATGTGATTTTTGATCACAATACTGCCCACAGACCGTGAGTCATAATTTCCCAGGAGCACAGGTGAGGGAGGAAGTGACGAGGAGTGCTGCGGACCAGGAAGTGGCAGATTAGGAGCACTACATAGCAACAGGGCTTTTCTGGTAAGAATAAAAAATTTCCCCCAAATGTTTCTTTGATTGGTTAAAGGTCTTTGATTATGTAAAAAAAAAAAAAATTGAGGGTGGAATTCTGCTTTAAAGTACAATTACACTCTTGGAGTGTTAGGCTATAACATACATCTGGCATCTATACAGTAGGTATAAAAAAGAATCACCCCCCCCCCCTTTAAAATAAGCACATTTTGTTGCTTTGCAGCCTGAGATGAAGACATAGACAGTTGTTGTTTTATCCAGCTGTATTTACTCAGTGCAACTTATAGCATCCAAGTGAAAGATATAACACAAACATGTCAGAAAAAAAATCAAAAACACAGTTGAGTTGGAAAAAGGATCACCCTCTTGTGTCAGTATTTTGTCGAAACCACCTTTTGCTTTAATTACAGCCTTTAGTCTGTTGGGATATGTCTTTACTAACTTTGCAAATCTAGACTTTGCAATATTTGCCCACTCTTCTTTGCAGAACTGCTCACGTTCAGTTAAATTTGATGGTGACTGTTTGTGGACTCCAGTCTTCAAGTCAGTCCACAGATTTTCAATGGAGTTTAAGTTTGGGCTCTGACTAAGTCATGCAAGGACATTCAAATTTTTCTCTTAAACCACTGTGCGGTCATTGTTGCTGTGTGCTATTGTCATGTTGGAAGGTAAACCTTCTTCCCATTGACAACTTTCTGTCAGAGGGCAGCAGATTTTACTCAAGAATTTGATGGTATATTGCCCTATACATTTCTCCTTCTATCCTGACAAGTGTTCCAGTCTTTGTTGCAGAGAAGCACCCCCATAACAGGATATTACCACCTCCATGCTTTACTGTAGGAATGGTGTTATTTGGATGGTGAGCTGTATTGGATTTCCACCAGACATATCGTTTGATGTTGAGGCCAAATAATAAAATTTTAGACTCATCTGACCATAAAACATTTTTTCCCTTGTGGCTTCCGAACCTTCAAGGTGCGTTTTGGCAAAGCTCTGTCGTGACTGCATGTGGCCTTTCTTGAGTAGTGGCTTGTTTCCTGCAACCCTCCCATACAAGCCACATTTGTGGAGAATTTGTGATATTGTTGTTACATGCACACAATGACCACTCTGTCATAAATTCCTGCCACTACTTCAGAGTTGCTGTAGGCCACTTGGTAGCCTCTCTGACCAGTTTCCTCCTGGCTCTTTCATCTAGCATGGAGCGACGTCCTGATCCAGGTAGGGTCTGTGTTATACCAAATACCTTCTAATTCTTAATAGACTTCACTGTGCTTCTAGGCATTGCTAAAGGCTTTGAAATTGTTTGCATCCATCTCCTGACTTGTGCCTGTCCACAACTTTATCCCGGAGATCTTTTGACAGTGCCTTGCCACCCATAGTTGATTGTTTGCTTCAGCTGCACTACCAGGAGCTGAAATGCTCCATAAAAGCTCAACGTTTCATGCTGAGCTAATCAAAATGACCACAGCTGATCACAGATGAAAGTTAAATGGCTTTGTGTGCCATTGAGAAGATGATTAGCTACACCTGATTGAGTTTAAAAGTAATTTGTAGGAGGCGGTGATCCCTTTTGCAACTTTTTTTTATGTTATGACATGTTGGTGTTATATCTTTCACTTGGATGTTATATGTTGCACTGAGTAAATACAGCTGGATAAAACAAAAACTGTGCGTCTTCATTCCCAGAACAAAATGTGATTTTAAAGGGGGTGCTTTGTTTCTATACTCACTATAGGTGTGAAGTGTTTTACTGAGCACAGTATAATTATTTTGATCAAGGCTAGACAATACAGCTGGGAGCATGCCACTAGTTTACAGCTGTCCATGCCAACTGCATGCTAAATAGACAGAAGTATTGTTCAATGAGCAGACTGGATGCAGAAATAGGGTAACCATCTGCCTAAGTATGCAGTAGGGCAGGGGGATGTGAATAGCAAGAATGACTAAACCAGAATTCAATTATTTTGGTAGATAAATCCCAGTTCAGATATAAGTATTTCAACTAACTGTGTATTTATCTGTTTGCGTGGAGTTCCCTTTTATAAACTAAAATTTTACAGGCTTTTAATACACGTTTATATATTAATATATTAAACACTCATCTAAAGAAATACAAGGAAATTTGTTCTGCTTCTGTGTTTTCACTTTAAGATCTTTATTTAATATAACAGGTAAGCGTTCAATTGTCTAAAAGTTTCTTGTAAGAAAATTGCTCATGAAAAGATCATCCTTATTTATCTTATTTTTAACCTTTAGCAACACTCTATGACCTTTTCGTCAATGGATCAAAAAACAGAGAACACAACCTGATACACTGGAAAGATGAAACTAGCTACAGACAAAAAAGGTCATGCGGCACTGCCTTGGATCTGATGCTGGACACTCATTTTTGATTCTAAATAGGATAAAAGTCAATCTTTGCTGCCATGTTATCAAACCCAATAAGATCAGGATGGAGTGACTGTTCAACATCTTCTTTTAGATCAGCTATAGAAAAGCCACAGTTTGAACTGGGGATTTGAACTGGTTATATCCTGCGTATCTAGTAATCTGCAATTTGACTTTTTTTACTGACCCTAATGCCAAACAAACCCTGATCTTATAAGTGCAGGTGGAGATCTTCTAAGCTGTGATCTTGAGGCATCAGTGAATGCGGCTTCTCAAAGTTTATTGCTTTGACAGCTTGTTATTAGTTTGAATATCTTGTCAAGTTGTGGAAGAATCCACTGCTAAAAATAGAGAGACATTGATAGCTCAATAGGACACAACTGCCAGCTTCTGAAATTGGTCAACAACTTGGGCTGACAGCTCTCAACAAAGTGAAAAATGGAAGGTGACACTTTGACAGAGCAATCTTCTGTTAATCTTCTGATAACATAGGGAGGTATATTGCTTGTGTAATTAATTTCATATTTTTGAGAAGGTGAAATTCCATGGAGAAATGTACCTTTATGTCCTGAAAATAAAAGCTTATGACACATTGATGGTCTTTGCTGTTCATATTTCTTTTATCACA
Organism: Lithobates sylvaticus; assembly: GCA_028564925.1. Taxonomy (NCBI): domain Eukaryota; kingdom Metazoa; phylum Chordata; class Amphibia; order Anura; family Ranidae; genus Lithobates; species Lithobates sylvaticus. Next base: position 437,778,355 of record CM053029.1, read on the forward strand.
CGCTGGGGCATATATTTTATGATCACTACATGACCCACTTAAGGCAGCAATTAAATCTCTCATACATTTTTCTTACAATTTTTACTTCATAAATACAGAATTGGCCAGTCGTTTAGCACTGAAATGAGATTCGGGTCTCTGCAGTGCTTTTATTTGAAGCAGTGAACATGAAACATGAGATGGTGGTGAGAATAAACTGTGCTTGTCTTGCCTTTAGAGAATTTTGCTAGTTTTCTCGGCTTTGTTTAAAATATATATTGCCGACATTAAGAAAAAAAATTATTATATTGCTATTGTGTCCAGTGACAAGCATATTTCTTCTTTAAATGCACAGGTTATTGAAATAAAGTATTATAAAATGTAATGTGAAAAGTGCATTAATACCTAACAACCAATCAGGAATCATATTTAATTGCACTGACTGCTCGGAATTGCTGAACAGTATGGTTGGCTGCTACAGCATAATTCACCTTCACAGATCATCATTGTAACAAGAATTAAATTAAATCGATCAGTCTACCCAAAAGTTATAATTCAGATATAGGTGTCTTGAGGCAAGTCATCCCCTATTAACTATTATTGTTCTTATTAAAGCGGAGCTCCAGGCTCATTCAGAAAAAGGTTAAAGTCAGCAGCTACAAATACAGTAGCTGCTGACTTGTAATTAGGACACTTACCTGTCCACGAATTCAGCGGTGTCTTCAGCCGAGCCGATTTTTCAATCGACTCTTGGGTGCTGCCATCTCAGCTAAGGGAAACCAGTAGTGAAGCCTAGGAGCTTTATAGGCGGTTCCCTACTGTGCACGAGCGAAGCGCGCTGCGCTTTGTTTTCTGCCCCAGCGGCGGGGGAAGGAGGCCGAACTTCCACCTAAGTTTGCCACAGCAAGCTCAGCCAGAGGGAGCAGGTATCCTTCAAAACCAGGTACCCCGCCAAATATCGCAGCAGAGACAAACAAGCAGAGCTTCCCCTTTTGGGTGGAGCTCCACTTTAAAATATATCATTCAGCTAGGGTGATTGCTTAACTGGAATATACTGGAGTATAAGCTGGAAATAATCGGCACTAGACTAAAACATTATGATTGACATGAGAAATGACAGCTGCATTATGCTGCAACCCACTGTTATATCCCCGATTATTTTCGGTGTTATTGTTTTGGTCCAGATGCTTCTTGGCATGGGACTGCATGTTTTGGTGCTGAAATGCGGCTCATGGTAAGTATTGGGGCAATAGTTTAAAAAATAAATTTGTTTTCAGGGTCAGCATTAGTAGGGAGGTTACAGGTTTAGTTGATGCATGGTTTAGTATTAGGTGATTAAGGTCAATGGCTAGTTTACCCCAAAAATACAGCACCTGGGGCATGAGCAAACAATCATCAGACCCTAGCACTGTCACATGGGGCAGAGGCATGCCACTTAGTGTGACTGCTGGTGATTTTGGCAGGTACACTGAATAGGTTTGTTTATTGGCTTGGTAGAAGGGCTAATGTAAAGTGCCACTGTGAAGGCTGTTTTAAATATTATATTTGGAGGAAAGAAAAAGTTTTAAGGTAATTGGTGATAATGACAGTTGGTACTTGGGGGCATGGGTGTGTATTCTCAGTTTCACATTTGTTTTCAAGCACTGGAAGCTCCATAATGGGCTAGAAACAAACATATCCCCTTTTGCCCACCCCATGGTGATACCACTCCACATTTTGCATTCTCTATAAAATTAAATTAAATTAAGCCAAACTAAAGTCTCCATTAAAGTGGAAGTAAACCCATTAAATTAACAGTTTCAAAAAAGTTACATTCCCGGCATGCCAGGAATGTAACTGTCACATTGGTTGTGCTCTCAACCAAACTGTTAAACCATCCAATAGCTGGTGTCATAACTGATCATATGTGCAACAACATGGCAGTTGAAGATTAAGCAAAGGTCAAGATGGCAGCTTCCGTGGCTGAAAATGATAGGAGGGTTTACTTCCACTTTAAGTATAGTCCTGTACATCCATATGTTATTATTTGTAACAAATGTTTACTTGAAGACGCCTTACCACTTCCCGACCGGCTCCAGTACATATACAGCAGTAGGATGGCTCCCCTGCTCGAATTGGCGTGTACGTACCATGGCTCCTTTAAGAGCCATAGCAGGCACATGCCCCTCACTGCATGGTAGTGGACCTGATGCGCGTGGCTGGCATCGCGGGTGGCCGGCGGCGATCGCGGGCACGAGAGCCAGAACGGGGACTTGTGTGTGTAAACACACAAATCCCTGTTCTGACAGGGGAGGAGAAACAGATTGTCTAGGAACAACTATCTGGCTCCTCCTCTAGTCAGTCCCATCCCCTCACAGTTAGAAACACACCTAGGGAACACACTTGGCCCCTTGATCAGCCATAGCGTTAACCCCTTCTCTGCCAGTGACATTTACACAGTAATCAGTGCATTTTTATAGTACTGATCGCTGTATAAATGTCAATGATCCCAAAATGTGTCAAAAGTCTCTGATCTGTCTGCCGCAATGTCGCAGTCTCACTAAAAATCGCAGATCGCCGCCATTACTAGTAAAAAAAAATTGATAAATAAAAATAAATAAATAAGTAAAAATTCCATAAATCTATCCCCTATTTTGTAGACGCTGTAACTTTTGCGCAAACCAATCAATATGTGCTTTATGCGATTTTTTTTACAAAAAATATGTAGAAGGATACATATTGGCCTAAACTGATGAAGAATTTTGGGGATATTTATTATAGCAAAAAGTAAAAAATCTTTTTTTTTTCAAAATTGTCACCTTTTTTTGTTTAAAGTGCAAAAAATAAAAACCACAGAGATGAACAAATCCCACCAAAAGAAAGCTCCATTTGTGGGGAAAAAAGGACATAAATTTTGTTTGGGTACGTTACACGACCGCACAATTGTCAGTTAAAGTGACACAGTGATGTATCTAAAAAAATGTCCTGGTCATTAAGGGGGCAAATCCTTCTGGGGCTTTAGTGGTTAAAATATCCATTTCTCTTGATGAAAGTAGCTTTCTGCTCTCCCATTTTAGTGTTCTTTGTTGGCATTGATGAGTAATAGTTACTCCTCTCACCACGGGTATCCCTACACAGAATACAAAGAAAGAGAGGGGGGGGTGTGTCTAATCAGGACTGTTAGTGAAATTGATAGCAAAGTCTAATTGTAGTGTCTGTTAGACTGATATTCCAAATAAGAATGCCAGTCTAACAGTTTCCAAAAGCACAGGGGGAACATTTCTGTGACTTCAGGTGGGCTTTAAAAACCTAAAGAAATAGACCTGAAAACCTTAAAGCGTGTTTATGGCCAAAGCGTTAATATTTTAGGCTAGAGTAGGAAAATAAAAAGGTTTACATGTTGTCTAGGACCCTGCATTTACAAGCTCATATGTCCTAGTGACTTTATCACGGAGATAAAAAAAAAATAGGGAAATCTTCCAACGGGGACACTTGTTCAGTGACAACTGTATCTAGGGGAAGGTCTCACATTGAACATATCCAAAGGGAAATCTCCCAAAGAGACACAAACAGCAAAAATAAACTAATAGAGGTTTTAAATGTTTGCTACACATTCGAAAACTAAAAGAAAAATGTTGGCTATACATATGCTTTAAGAAAAATGATCTCACTACCAGAATCCACAAACACTAACTTCAGCATCTATCAACAACTATCACTTTTGGATGGACCAACTCCTAAAAAAATGTGTGACAGCCATTAATTCATAACAGAGCACATTGCAAAAAATAAATGGGTACTGTTTGAAGACTTTCAATTCAGCCTAAGGCCCCTTCCATATGGGGTGGGCTCCGTTAGGAGTCCACTTGCTGAGTGGGGGTTCTGTCTGCTGGTCCCTGCTGAGCAGGCAGAATTGTCTGGTCTGTGTCCTTGCTGCATATGCAGAGCAGACACAGACACAGCCTGCTCTCCTCTGTGGGTGGTCAGATATAAACAGACAGCCTGTCCGTTTACACCCAACTGACAACCTGATACGATCTGCTAGAGGGAAGGGTCCCTAATCATCTGTTTTTAGCAGCTCAGATGTCAGCAGGTATAAATTGCCACATGTCTGGTTACACATAACGCTCTATACTGTAAAGGGAAAATGGAGGGTTTGAACGGGTCCGCCTGAAAAACCAACAGGCGGACCCGATTTGGTCCGCTTATGTGGAAGGGGCCTAATATGATGTAATCAAAATGTATTGCAACTGTGTTTTTGATCTTATAGATGTAAGATGCCACTTAAGCAGACCCGGTGCTCTAGAAATGTTTGCGATGTTATGTGGCCTCAACCAGCAGCCTCTCCAGGGCTTATTCACAGAATTCACATACTATCACAAACATTTCTAGAGCACTGGGTCGGCTTGAGTGGCATTTTACTTCTATATGTCTCAGTGGACAAACTAGTAAACGTGGGAAACTTTCAGCCACCAGATTTGAGCGGCAGTGACACGAATACAGTGAAAAAATGCACTTTCACTGTATAAATTACACTGGCAGGGGAGGGGTTAACATCAGGGGCGATCAAATGGTTAAGTGTAGAAGATGCCCCCTACTAATTCATGTAATAGTGCAATACATGTTTAACCACTTAAGCCCTGGACCAATTTGCAGCCAAAGGACCAGGCCTCTTTTTGCAATTCGGCACTGCGTCGCTTTAACTGACAATTGTGCGGTCGTGCGACGTGGCTCCCAAACAAAATTGTTATTTTTTTCCCACAAATAGAGCTTTCTTTTGGTAGTATTTGATCGCCCCTGCGGTTTTTATTTTTTGCGCTATAAACAAAAATAGAGCGACAATTTTGAAAAAAATGCTGTATTTTTTACTTTTTGCTATAATAAATATCCCCAAAAAATATTTTTCCTCAGTTTAGGCCGATACATATTCTTCTACTAAATGCGATTATTGGTTTGCGCAAAAGTTATAGCGTTTACAAAATAGGGGATAGTTTTTATAGCATTTTTATTAATATTTTTTTTCTAGTAATGGCGGCGATCAGCGATTTTTATTGTGACTGCGACATTAAGGCGGACACATCGGACATTTTTTAAACATTTTTGGGACCATTGTCATTTATACAGAAATCAGTGCTATTTAAATGCACTGATTCCTATGTAAATGACACTGGCAGTGAAGTAGTTAACCACTAGGGGGCGGGGAGGGGTTAGTGTGACGTGTGTGTGTTTTTTTTTTACAGTAGGGGGCGTGGATTTACGTCTGAGGTCACTGATCGGCTTTCCCGACGACCGGGAACAGCCGATCAGTGGCAGGCAGTGTAGGAAGCACAGGGAGAGGTTTGTTTACACAGACCTCTCCCCGTTCTTCAGCTCTGTGACCCGATCGCGGGACACCACCACGGTCACGGAGCTCAGGACTGGGGGCGCGAGCGCACCGCTGGCGGCGCGCGACCCACGGCTGGGCTCTTAAAGGGCCAAGTACAGGTACGTGGTTTTGCCCAGCTGTGCCATTCTGCCGACGTATATGTGCAGGAGGCGGTCCTTAAGCTGTTAAACTGTAATGTGCTATTATTATAGGCTGGGGATGGAATTGTGTTGCCAATTTAGAAAAGGCCAACAGAGGGTGCCAAAGAGATGGTGTGAATGAGTGTAATGTGTGGAACTGCATAGGACAGGTAAAGGCTTGATGGGAGCCTGTGTCTTTCAGCCAATACAACTTGCTGATAGGGTCAGGGGGAAGGGGCTTTAACAGGCGGGGCTTCAAGGAAAGTGGAAGTTCAGGTGGGTAAAACGTCCCTCCCTCACATTTTCATTCCGTTTTTGTTCATTGATGAAAACTGGAATTGATTTACGTTATAGTTTTCATCAATTTACTAAATTCAAATTTCATTTTCATTTAGTTTTCGTCACTGAAAACATACAGCCCAGGAAAACTATGACAAAAATATTTTTGTTGACAAAATTAACACTGCTCACCAGACCTGCTTTGTAATGATTGTATGCACCAGAACACACACAACCTGTACAAATCCAGGGAAACCTGGGCACAGGATTGAAGGTTCTGTCCACCCAAGACTCTTTGGAACCCTCAAACTTCAAACAGGCCCCGATCCAGGATTACCAAACCCAGAAAAAAAAATTAAAATGTTTTTTTTTTTATGCTCACAAAACACATGCTGGAGCTTATCAGACCAAGAATCCTTTGTCATTTTTCTAATCATTACCTACATTTACAACACTATAAAAACACTATATATCAACACTATATAAATACCTATAGTAGTAATAATAAACATTAGTAACAAACAGAAAAACAATCTTGTGTTCACTAGTTTATATTTACTGCAGGTAATTTTCTTCATACTATCCATACACACATTAGCCAATAGGGCCTTTATTTGATACCCAGTATAGGGAATGATGAATTTGCCTGACGCAGACCTTGCACTACAAAGCAAGGCTCACATATTTATTTAGGCCTCCCCCATACCAAAACACTAGTGCTTACTACCCCAAAATCTCACAAGAAGTTCCAGCTAGAGCACCATCTTGCAAAAACTTCCCGCTAGATCACCATCTTGTGAGATTTGGGCAATCCACAGGATTGTCACCCTCATCTAGGTGTTACAGGCAGAAGCTAGGAGTAAAATGAAGTATATTTTTGAACTTTTCCACCATGGTTTTTTTCTTTAAATTAAAAGCAGCATTTTGACCTTGGAAGGCTTGAATAAATAAGCACACATTGCATTTTTAGTTCAAGGTTTTAAAATTATACATACGTATAAAACACATTTTAAAAAAAGCTTGGAGGAAGGACAGATAAAAATAAGTGGTTATTCAGAAATAACAGATAAACGATTTAGGTGTACAGTTCACCAGTTCGGATCCAGAAATTATTTTTTTCGCATGCATGTAAAAATCTTACATTTGGCAATAAAATTACTTAAACCCGCAGAACATTATATATTTTCTGAAAGCAGACGCCCTGTAGAATAAAAAAGTGATAGTTGCAAATTTTTATGTCACGTGATATTTAATAACTGTTTATTAAACACAAAATTTCCAGGAAAAAATATAATAAAATAAATTTTAGTGCAAAAACACACAACATAATACCAATTTTTGTTAAAATATAAACGGTTGCATCGAGTAAGTAGGTACCAAACATTCCATGCCTTAAAATTGCGTGTGCCCACGATATCGCCAAAAACCATGGTGTCCAAAAAATTTCCATAGGTAACATTTTAAAAGCCTTTACAGCTCATCAGTTTAGAGCGAACTAAGAGCTCTTTTGCCAAATATATTGTTCTCACTCGGACGTTTGCAGCGATATGTCACACATGTGGTGTGACCATGGTTTATATGTGCATGCACACCTTGGGCTTGAGTTTGCATTTGTGCAGGCGTGCGGGATAACAGGGGTTACAGCAATTAAAAAAAAAAAATATATTATATATTTTATAATTCATTTTTTTAAATGTTTTTCATTTCTTTTTACTTGATTGCTATCACAAGGGGTTAATAAACCCCTATGTGATAGCACCCGGCAGGTGACAGGTACTCTTTATGGAGTCATTTGGTGTCTAATAGACCCCAATATCTCACCTGCCCTTCACACCATCTAACCAAGCACAGATCGGCTTGATTAGATGTGTCCCTTGGCTGTACTGGCCAGGAAATGGTGCATCTGAACCCGGAAGTGACATCACTTCCAGTTTCATTGTTTGCATGTGAGATTGGGGCATGGATTTGCCTTGGTCTCACAGCGCTCTGCCTTCCCCAGCCTGGGCTCTTACCAGACCTGGGGAACCAGGGGAGGAAGGGGGGCACTATGCTGCCGGGTCTGTGAAAGTGATCGGCAGCTATAGAGCTGCTGTATCCCATTCACTTTGCACCCGAACAATGGTAAAACAAAACCCATACAGGCTGGTGGCTGCTACTGCAGCTTGTGATTAAAGGTTCACTTTTTGAACGTAGGTAGTACATTCAAAGAGCTGAACTGGTTAATGATAACCCCACATAGATTAAATAGTAAAGGTTTTGTTTTTTTTCTCCTGAAATAAAATACCTGTAACATCTACTTGTGGGGTTATACTATACTACATCCTGAAACCATTGACACAATCCCCCACTAGGATTATGCAAAAATGGAGAAAGTCAGCGAGAAAGGCTTTTAGGTGAGGATGCATGGTCAGTTCATGCCTATACTGTCCCCCAAAGTGGTGTTTTTGTCTCTCTTCATCACCTGGGACGTTTGGAAACACATAACTTTATTACATTTTTTTTTCTCTCCAGAGTGCAATACATGCTTGTATAATTTAAATATTGTATCTGTAGTAGTTGTACACACATATTTGTTTTTGTAAATTTGTATATTTTCTTCGATATAGACATTATGTCCATATCTTTGATTGTGAGAGCATGTGGACCCTGAAGAAGCCCTGGCTCAATGCAAAATGCGTCGCTCCACTAGGCTCTGTATCTGTTTCATGTACATGTCAGAAACCATGAAATCAGACCGAGACAGAAGTACAGTTAAATCACACTTGTTTAATAATAAAAGTAAAAAGAACAAATGTAGTCAAAATATAGCCAAAGTTCAGTAACCGGAATGGATAGTCAACCATGCCAGAAGTCAGGGATCAATGTAGTGGAACAGCAAGCAGGATCTGGAGCCAGAAGGGATGTCAGCAAAGCAAGTCTTTAAACAGTTACACAGGAGCTAGGCTCTGTGATGTTGACCAAGGCTAAGGCAGAGATCCACTGGGCTGAACGGCTTAAGTAGACAGGACTGACGAGCAGGATATCATCAACAGATGAGTAGATGTGGAGAGATAGGAGCTCGCAATTAGCCGACAGCTGAGCGGCCAGCTCAGAGAAGGAAGGGCTGAGCCTAACCCTGACAGTAAATCTACTATGTAGATATGGACTTAGTTTTTATATGCAAATCATTTCATGTATTAATAAAGATGTTTTTGTATTTTTAATATTTTAGTTTTGTGTATTGTGACACAGTTACATTCCCCTACTCCAGACTTCAGTTTGTGTATACGTACCTGCTCTGTGCAAGGATATTGCACATAGCTGCCCCTTACCTCCTATTCTGGGGTCTTCCACCGGCGCTGTCCACCCTCCTCTTCTCTGTGTGCCATCATACCAAGCCATTGCTTTAGAGGCACACATGGGGGTGTGCTTCCAAGCCAGGCTGTGGGCATCAGCGCAGCTCGCCCACCTCCACCTTGGTCCCTTCTCACTGTATTTGATTGACAGCAACAGGAACCAATTATTCTGCTTCCCTGTGAGACCAGTAAGTGAAAGAGAAACACTGCTGCAGATGGGCACAGCACTGGATCAATACAGGGCTCAGCTAAGTATACGGGGTGGGGGGAGGAGGAAACAATTACAGAAAAGATCTTCCAATATACCAGTTAGGATATCCAATTAATATTTAGCATTTTCAGGTTATTTGTGACACAATTTTTTCACCTTTGTAGTAAGAAAAAAATAACTAACAAAGCCTTGGGTGCAGTCAAAGCTGTGTTAAATGCACGTTTCTATTGTATTGTCTACTGTAACTGACTATAGAGATTGATTAGAGATCCATATCTTATTTGCGGTTTTAATTTTGCTTTAATGGTACCTATGATTTTGTGTATATGACATTAGAAAAGATGTACAATTATTGGATTAAATTACAATAAACCATACCCACAGGGATCACACACCAAATTATGCAAGAAAAAAAAAATCAATAAAAAATTTACTGTAAGAGTTATTGAACAGTTTAAGAAAGTCAATTATATTAAAAGCTTGTTGAACTACCAGCGCACACTTCTTTCTATACTGAATAAGAACACTGGTACAGTTAAAGGAGAACTACAGGCAACACTTTATTTTTTTATTTTGGATGGAGCAAGGGAGGGTTATAACCAGTGTCAGATTTTTAATTTTTTTTGCCATCTGTGTTACATTATGGAGTTTTTCTTTCACATCCTGTCCCATAGCCTAACAGGAAGTGAGCAAATTAAGGGACTTCCTTGAGGACCCCCAAGTCACTAGTTGTCCCATTGGAAGATTTCCCCTCTATTAATTTTCTGCAGACAAGCCAGAATTTGGGATTTTCTTTTACTTTAGGCTACTTTCACACTGGGGCGGTGAGAGCGTCGGCGGTAAAGCAATACTAGTTTTAGCGGCGCTTTACCATCATTTTTGCATCGCTTTTTGGCTGATAGTGGTGCACTTTTAACCCCTGCTAATGGTCGAAGAGTATCACCCGTGTAGTGCTGCTGCCGAATCACTTTGCAGGTGCTTTGGCAGCGCTACCTATTCATTTCAATGGGCAGGGCACCCCTACAAAGATTTTTCTAGCATCCTGCAAGTGCACACCACTCCAATATGAAAGCACTCAGGCTTTCACATTGAACTGACAGGAAAGGCTCTTTACAGGCGCCATTTTTAGCGCTAAAACACTTGTAAAGCGCCTCAGTTTTCAATGATAATGGCAAACAGGAAAAATAGTGAATCTTCTTAACGGGCGCACACAAGGCAAAAAAAAACTGGCAAGTGTTCTAATCCCTCTATATTCTATCTTAAACTAAAAAAAGTTTTGCCTTTGGTTATACTTTAAAGCTGTAAAAAGCACAAAAATTGTAAATATTGGAGTTTAGTAATCCTTAAATATAGTGGCTGCATTTTTAGGCGGTTGTAAGGTCAAATTTTTTCTTTTACTATAATAAAAAAGATGTTATAATTGTACTGTACAGAGTGGTCTCAAACCCCCTCTTTAAGGGTCTCCTGCTGGTGGGCTAGGCTCATCTTCTCCATGTGCCACCATATGAAGCGGCTCCCAAGCCAGGCTGTGTGTGTTCATTGACACACACAGCGTGGCTCAGTGGCATCATCCGATTGCAGTTTATGTACAGCGGGGCTGGAGTGTGAAAAGAAAAACTGTATAAGAAGCATGCTGATAGCAAGAGAGAGAAGACTGGCTCAGAGATGAGCTCATTACTCTGCTGCTTCTCGTGCATTGTCCAGTTACAGGTGGAGGATGGGTCCAACACAACCAAAGCTCACAGGAGGTGGGTTGAATGATGTTGGCCATCAGATTGAGAGTATCTAGCAGCAGAAAAAAACCACTGTGAGGGAAATTTCGGGATTTTAGGGGACAACCATAACCTGACTGGTTATCCTGTCGAGTTGTTGCCCTTTGTCATTCTCCACAGAAGCAATAGCAATTAACAAATCAAAAACAGCTATTCAGTGGTGTTTCCATGGTATTTCTCTCTCGTGTTTCCTTTGTCAGTTTTGAATCAAGAGGTTAGGCACATGTGTAAGTTTACATGTACATTTGGCTAGCGCACCTGTGTGTGTGAGCTTGTTAATTTTTGTTGTTATATTAATGCAAAATGCTAAAATGTCTGTGTAGAGACAATTGTGTTGGTGGGGGTTGGTTCATGACATCATTATGTCTGCAAGTGGACTTTTTTTTGTATCTGTTGGTCTTTCATCTCAGTGACATTTTAAATAAACGTGATTTTGTTTTAAAAAACGACACTATGGGATCTGCCTTTTTGTTCTCGCTATCCTGTTTGTGGCTTTTATACAGCGCACTGTATCACTGGGAAGCCAGGCACAATTGATCTTTCTTCTTCTTCTAAGATTGCCCTGTACTTGGCACCATTCACCTTCCTATCAACTCTGACCAGCTTCCCTGTCCCTGCTGAAGAAAAGCATCCTCACAACTTGATTTTGCCACCACCATGTTTCACATGGGGATGGAGTGCTCAGGGTGATGTGCAGTGTTCGTTTACCGCCACCAATAGCATTTTGCTTTTAGGCCAAAATGTGGACGTTCATGTCTTGGTAGATTTGCAGTTGTGCCATACTGTTTCCATTTACGGATGATGGATTGAACAGTGCTCCGTGAGATGTTCAAAGCTTGGGATATTTTTTTTTTTTTATAACCTAACCCTGCTTTAAACTTTTCCACAACTTTATTCCTGACTTGTCTGGTGTGTTCCTTGGCCTTCATGATACTGTTTGTTCACTGGGGTTCTCTAACAAACCTCTGAGGGCTTCACAGAACAATTGTATTTATACTGAGATTAAATTACACACAGGTGGACTCTATTTACTAATTAGGTGACTTCTGAAAGCAATTGGTTCCACTAGATTTTAGTTAGGAGTTTCAGAGCATAAAGGAGGCTGAATACAAATGCCGCCACACTTTTTCAATATTAGTAAAACATTTTAAAAAACATTTATCATTTTCTTTCCACTTCACAATTATGTGCCACTTTGTGTTGGTCTATTACAAAAACTCCCAATAAAATAAATTTGCGTTTTTGGTTGTAACATGAAAATATGTGGAAAATGTCAAGGGGTATGAATACTTTTTCAATGCACATCATATTTTGCAATGAAAACCCTTCTATAGCCAGCTTTATGGTTCAAAGACCAAGTAGGATATTGGCCCGCTGTCTCAAAGATTGTTGCTAGTACTAAAGACAAGAAATACTAAAAATTACAGAAACTCAGGGCAACTTTTGATGTACGTTACATACCGTTGCACGGAATTTATTTTAAGTGTAAGTTAATTTCCATTTTATTACCAACTATTCCTTTTTAGAAACCAACTATGTCGGTTGACATAAATTTGACTTACATTTTTGACAACTGGTGGCAAGTAAATAAACTATCCCAACTATATCTAAAATGAAAAATAAAAGGGTTAGGACAACACAAGAGAAATGCTGTCAACTTATGTCACCTCTTAATTTTTAAAAGCTCCCCAAGTCTGACTTTTGTAAAACCAGTCCCAACCGTGTAGGAGAGATTTAAAACTCTTATAGCCAGCAAATCCCAAAGCTTGCATAAAGTTAAACAGAATTAAAGGTAGAGGGAGACAGGCGAGATTAAAGTCATAAATGAACTGAAGCGAAAAATAGCGTTTGCTTCCCTCCAGAAACAAGTTATGGCAAGTTTGTTTTGCCATGCCACATTAAATGGGAAATGTTATCATCTAGGATTCCGCAGTCTGTAATATATATGTTGCCACTTTCAGGTATTTAACAAGATGCAATATCAGCTCCTATATATAAAAAGTCAAAGCAGATTTATATAACTCTGGAATTTAAGATGGCCAGTACATACAATGAAATTACAACTACTACACCAAAATATCACAGCTTCAAAGAATGGGATTATCTGTTCACTAATAATAGAACATACAGTATATTACTCATTACAAAAACTCTTTTGGCCAAATCATTTAACAAACAATACAATTCATATTAGAAATGGGAGCACATATTAAATAGATTTGCTTTAAAGAAACAAGGAAAGGCAATACCGTCTATAATGAGAAAACTATTAAATTAAATGAAGGAGCAGTTGGGCTGCTCCCGTTTCCTTCAACACTAGTCCAAAAATTAAAAATACTTGCTAGTATAAAATATGATGGTGTGGTAAAATGTGTACGTATCTTAATCAATACAGGTTTGCTGCCACTAAGCATATTGTGTTAGGTTTGACAAACCTTAAAATGTTATCATCCAATAACAAAGAAATATGGTCTTGTTTTAACAAAACAAAGGGAATATTAAACATTGTTTAAATGCACAATAAACATGGCTACCATTAAATAATTATAACACCAAACTTTTTTTGATGGCTCAAGTCTAATGGTTATAATTGTTCACATCACAAACGTTGTTGCCTGCACTCCATAATAAAGAATGAACCGGCTTTATTTCGATCCGCGTATGGGCAGGCTGATTGTACCCAAGTCAAATCGATGGATTGAAAATATGAATCAATTTTTTAGAGGCTATAGCTGTATTGCGAAATTGCATGTATAGCCTCCAGCAGTAATCATTGTATTCTGCTGGATGGGAAGGCTCCCTGCGCCCCCTCACCGGGAGAATACAATAGCGCTGCGGGAGGCATTCCCCCATCAACAATGACCATGTCGATGGGGAAGGCGATTCATCTATGGCTAGCCTTAGGGAGATTTCCCATCACTTCTTGTCCAAGACACCCAAAGAAGGGAGAGAAAATTTCTCCAAATACAGCTAAATTCCTGTCTTAAGCACTTGTTACTGGAACAAGAGATTCTAGAGAAAGATGTTTCCTCACCTACTGTTCAAACAAAAACCATAACATTTTGAACTTCCGATCACTTCCTGTACACTCACAATATTACTCACCTGGACAAACTGAGGGAAAAAAGCTCCCCAGCTGTACACAGACAGCAACAGGTTTTAACACTTCCACTTCTATCCAAAACCAACTAATTTGCCAAATTGTATCACTAAAGTCTGATCACCTGCAGCATTTAATACAAATTCACTTGTTCCAGAATCATATTTATAATATACATAGTGTTTCTTATCAACGAAGAGCAAAAGCAACACAACACTGATTAACAGAAAGGGCAGAGCTATGTTTTAAAGTAATTGTAGGAAATTTCAAAATTACAGAGATTAGGATTTTTTTTATGTTCTCTCTTATATCTGTTATGTTGTGATAGCTAATTATGCAGGCGATTATTAGGACAATAAAAAATAGGTTACTGCTTTTAGGCCATTATACAAAAAAAAAAAAAAATGGTATTAAAAGAGAAGTATGGCCAAAGCTTTTTCGGTCATCCTTCAATTCTGCTGTGTCACAGAAGCGCATTTACTTGTGCTTTCCTGTGACCCAGAATCAGCCGATAAAGGGATATAGTATGGAGAGATCCACCGCTCCAGGATGATCCACCCAAACTGACTGGCTATGAGTAAGCACTCTTGGTAGTGTGAAATGCATTAGCCATTTTCTTGCTTTGCTGTGACCTATTTTTGTGTGATTCCATATTTTACCAATAAAGGCTTTTGAATTTTTCTTGGAGTGCGGCTGTTCAGAGTCCTAATTTGCATCTTGATAAAGGGATATAGCCCGCCATTGGCTAATGCCACAGAGCCTCCCAAAGCTACGGAAAGCTCCAAGACAAGAATGTCGGGATCCACCCAGAAGCCTGTCAGCTGGCTCAGTCTCTCAGCACCTTGCTAGGAGCCTGAACCAGCTGCTCCCATCACCTGCCTAGTCCAGTGCTGCAGTGTGCACTGGAAGGGCAGAACAGAAAGTGGTGACTGACAGTGAATGATTAGTTCTCAGGCCTAGAGTTGGCGGGGGACAGCTGCAGTAGCACACCGATGCTGAAGCCATATAATTGAGCATGTTTTTTTTTTTATTTTTATTCCCACACTTTAAGAAGCAATCTACAACCATTTACCACAGAAACATTTTGTGCATTGTTTTAAAGGGGAGCTACTGTTTTTTTTTTTTTTTTTAAACCAGGTAAATTTAACGAAATTAAAAAAAATATATTAATGCACTTGTTACAACGTGCAGATAGCAAATGGTGCTCTGTACACTGATTTGCTGCTGGGCCCCACCATCCCGGAGAAGTCTAGGACGTGGCAGAAGGGAACATTTTGACGGTGCTAAAGGTTTTGACTCCTCCTGAAGTGGCTGAAATCCCCAGCAAGTTCAAAGTCAAATTGCATGTAAATAAAAAGTTATTTGAAAAAGGAAAACTACTTCAAGTAAACATAGAATACTTAATTTTTCTGTGTTTTTACCCTCAATTTCGTAGGCTAGTGAAGGGTTTATTTAACTATAGCCAAGGCTAGAAATAAGTAACTGTGACTAAATATATTATCAAAGCTGCTAACTACAGTCATAAGAATATGACAAAATGTAATTACCGCAATACTCAAAAAAAAATAAACGATATGCATAGTCTGTAGAAAGGTTATAAATACCCTTCCTCTGATCATCTTTTGACTGGCAGTTATTCACAGCAAATACAGTAGTAGAATTGGTTGTGTCAAAGGGAGCTACATACAGACAAAAAAAACATTTACACTTATCATAGAATGAACCCAGCACAGGACATGTGCTATTTCTGCCATTTACTCATGTGAAAAAAGTATGAAGAAAATTCAATGCTTCAATCATTTAAGAAATGACTAAGTTTAAGCTAAAGTAATATTGATTACACGTGATAATTAGAAGTCTTTGTAGTATAACTGAAAGCTAATTCAAATAGAAAACGGATGGATTTGTAAAAGAAAATTTTACAGGTAAGTGTTGCAAAACCAGAATAAATAATTACAATGTAGTTGACAAGGTAAAGTACAAAAACATATTAACCACTTCAGCCCGGAAGATTTTACGCCCTTCCTGACCATAGCACTTTTTACAATTGGGCACCCAAACTAAATTTGTGTCCTTTTTTTCCCAAAAATAGAGCTTTCTTTTGGTGGTATTTGATCACCTCTGCAGTTTTTTTTTTTTTTTTGCGCTATAAACAAAAAAACTGTGAAAATAAAAAAAACAATATTTTTTACTTTTTGCTATATATAAATATCCCCCCAATTTAAAAAAAAAAAAAAAAAAATAATTTCTTCATCAGTTAAGGCCAATATGCATTCTTCTACATATTTTTGGTAAAAAAAATAAATAAATCGCAATAAGCATATATTGATTGGTTTGCGCAAAAATTATAACGTCTACAAACTATGGGCGGTTTTATTTTTTTACTAGTAATGGCGGTGATCTGCGATTTATTAGCGGTATTGCAACTGACAGATCGGAGACTTTTGACACATTTTGGGACCATTAATATTTATAGAGCGATCAGTGCTTTAAATATACACTGAAAACTGTATAAATGTCACTGGTAGGGAAGGGGTTAATACTAGGGGGCAATCAAGGGATTAACTGTGTGTTCCCTCACTGTGTTCTAACTGTGTGGGGATGGGACTAACTAGGAGAGATGACAGATCGCTGTCCCTACTTTGAAGGGAACACACTGTCTTCTCTCCTCTGACAGCACAGGGATTTGTGTGTTTAGGCGTGCAAATCCCCATGCTGGCTCTCGTGTACGCGATCACACGTGGCCGGCTGCTGTGTAGCGCGTGCCTCCAGCATCGCTCGCACGCCCTCTGGTGGCTCTCCTGGGCAAAGCTTAATAAATAGGGGAATTCGCCCAGGAGAGCCATTCTGCTGCAGTACATCAGCGTGAGCCAGTTAAATAGACATTTTTGTGTGTAGATACTGAAAAAATGTGTTTTTCTCATTTGCCAGAAGGTGGAAAAACCCCATCTTCCCTGGGTTATACAGGGTCTTCTGCACATCGCTGCCTTTTAGCTAATTGAGACCCGGTGGAGTGAGATTCAGTCTTATGTGTAATGGCTATGTTTCATCCTACCTATTCTAATAATCTGAAATGATTGCTTGGCTGTGCCCTATTGCAAATTTATCACATCGAAGATTCTTATCATCATCAGTTAATCAGTTAGTTTTATAAGAACCCCATAAAAAGGGCATTACAATATTTACAGCCCATAAGTCATGCAATATTACCTCAATGTACAAAACAATTTGATGTCCTATTTAGAAACTCATAAGAAAAACTAAGTGCTTTTAAGGTGGCACACAAATTAATCTAAAAGATGCATAGCTTCTTGATAACGTTAGGATAAGCTGTCATTTATATTTAATAAATTCCTGGATGCCTAATTTCACAATAATGTCATGTCTGGGATTTCTGTAATTTAATAAATTTAAGGTTCATTTCAAGAGAATAAAGACAAGTCAGGAGTATAAATGTTCCATTAAATTGTCACAATAAATTGCCTTTGTGAATTGGAATTCTTATTGCAATAATCAAGGAATAAATCATTTAAATAAAACACACTTGCAATATTCAACTATAATAAAATGAATGCCACTTTATGTCCTGAAAAATAAAAAACGTTGATTTTAACAGTTCTGTTTTATTTAAATGAAGACACAATAATTCTAATAAGGTACTTAAAATGCGGTCTAGACCATGTTTAAATACCTCTCATGTCTCGGCTTGGAATAAATGTATGATTAATACATCATGTATAAATAAGCCTTCAAATATATCCCATTTCACAACACTGCACAACTACTGGCATACATTTATATTATTATTATTTTTTTTTTTTTGTTTAAAGTCTCTCCCTCCTCCTCCATCATATGTAGTTTATTAGTTTACTTTCCCCTCTTTGGCTCCCTGAACATAACTACCTGTAATTTCAAAGAAGTATTCAGCAGTACACATCTCTTCACACACGATTCATTTCAAAGACACGATTAGGGAAGTTAGACAAAACTGGAGCAGATGTGCATAGAAACCAATCAGCTTCCATCTTCACCTTGTTCAGTTAAACTTTGACAATGCTGCTCCAGTTTTGATAAATCCCCCCAATGACCTTAGACAAGCCTATAGAGAACTTGAGACCTTATTTTTACCATACCCTACATAAACTAGAAAACAGCATTTAAATTTAGGGGACAACAATTATAGATGAGTAAGGTAAGTAATACTACACATTATGAAATACTTACCTAAAAACTAAGCCCTCCCAGGGTTTCCATCTTCACCTGGTCTTGCTTCCAGGTTTTGATTGGCCGGGCCGTGATGTCGTCAATCCCGTACGCATGCCGCACAGCTCTCTCAATGGATGGTGCACCTGCCCCCTGCCAGGAGAACATAATATCTCGACAGGGGGGGGGGGTTCTCCTGTTAACACTGTCTGTGTTGATGGGGGATAAGGAATGGCTGCAGGAAAGACATTTGCTCAGTCTATGGCCAGCCTTAACATGGTACAAGACTGTGTTATTACAATAAACAAATAAAAAAATTGGAAGCGTACTTAAATGTTTCACTTCATGAAACTAGTTTTCCTATATCACCCCTATGGTAATCAGTAACTCGTTTAACATCTGTGTTAGGTGTGAGGGCTGGACAAGGTCTGACTCTTCTCAGTCTCAAGCCACCCTAAGATAGACAAGGCTATACAATTTTTGAGTGATAAATGGTAGACCAACTTGGACACAGTAGTAGGGGTCAGCAGGAAGAATCACATCACCAAGCAAGGCTACCTGACCCAATCAGAAGTATTTGATAGAAGCAGCATCTGGAGGTCTGCAAGAGAGCATTTGAACATACCACCCGCTGCAAAGGTGGGTGTTAAGCTGCTTTTTTCACAGAGTGATTGTTCACATCTTATATTTTACTTTTAAACCAATCCTGTAAAAAGGAACAAGACCCAAGAAATATAGTATGCTAGGAACAGCATAACAATTTGCAAATAGGAATTACTGCATTCTGTATAAAGAGGATGCAAAGAAAGAAATAGAAAGGATTAGATAAAATGAAAAGAAAGCTTATCCTAAATCAGATGTCATCAATGAGCGGCATGTGTCACTTCATCCTATTATAGAGCTCATACTCCAAACACTTCTAGTTTCTATTTGTTTCGTTATCAGCCATGCTGATTGAATTTGGTAGTCAAGTGTGCAAGCTCCTGTGATTTCTCTCATCTCTGGGGTTATACACTGATAAGGCCAATAACTGACATTGTTATTCAGCATATTCTACCAGAGAAATAAACACTCTAAGAAAATGGATTTCTTTAGAGAGAAATGTCCCCAGTGACAGTATTGAATTACTAAGTAAATGAAAGAACTGCTGCTACATTCTCCTGAACGGGGCACCTAAATTGCCAAGCAAAGAAGGGGTATATTTAATGTAAAAGGGAACTGCTTTTCTTGTGGAGCTTGTTGAAGTGACTGCCATGCTTAGCAAATTAATACAAACTATATGCGATACATAAAGTAACTTTGGTAATGAAGATCTCTAACTTGTACTGGTGGAGTCATCAAATGGATTTATTCCATCGTAAGTGTAATTGATTTAGTATGGGGTGACATCTGAATAACAACCTTCATTCTGAAAACAGGCCAGACATCTGTGTTTGAGTGCTGTAATGTCCTTGACATCTTATCAAGTAGAGAATAGTCTATTCTAATTTTGCCTGAATGCAGAGAAAACTATGTAAGAGTATACTCCAGGAAACACACATCAGATTGGATATACGTAACTCTGAAGTTAACACATTGCTGTACTGAACCTGTATGGCTCCTTAGTGAAAAACAGTTTTAGAACAGATGTAAGACAATGTTCAGATGGTTAACGAGATGCTGCCAACCCTGGATAGGAAATGTTCAAAACCAGATCAATCAAAGCAAAAGCAGCTTCCTCCCGTGTCTTTGTCCTTGCCACGCTCTGTGCAAGAGGCAGCCAAGCGGAAGCAATTAACAAGAAATAACAAGAGAGTGTTCAAAAAAAAATAAGGCTGACAAAATTATGAGGCAAGGCAAGGATCCCTGTTAAGCTGGCACCTTACTAGGTCCAGCGCAGGAGAATGTGCATCTCCTTACCATAATGATGGCACATGTCATGTTTAAATGCTTCATGAGAAATTATACCTGTGAAAAGGGCATGAGTCTCAAAGTTAAAAATATACTCAGTGCCAGGTACACCCCTGATGGTAATGTTTATGTAAACCCTAAGAATAAAGGTTTCTATGTGAAGACACAGTGTAGCGCTAAAAGGCCATCAAGAAGACAGCATATTACAGTGCATTGAAAATATGAAAACAAGAAATAATAATATGTGCTAAAACAATAATGTTTAGTCAAGTCCAGTGACTAAAAAAAAAAAAAGTGTAAACTTGAATTCACAACTGGTAAGCTCATTAAAGCAAATGTCTATAAATATAAGGAACTTGGGATCCACTCTTGAGGTGGTACTTGGAAAGTTGAGATAAGTTATTGGCCGTTAGGACGCCACAGATAGTGTAGGAAAGGAAATAAGATATATACTCTTATTGGACAAAGTGGACTCGCATGCCAGTAGCAGTGAGATTGTATTGGCAACAGCCTGGAAGTCCAACGCTGCACGGGACTCAGATGGAACTGGGATCCAGACGTAGATGGTGAATAAAAAGATGCTCTCACCCAAACTGACATAAAGGTGATAGGAAACAGAAAGGCTTGTACTGCAGCCTGCTCAGATCTACTGGGCAGATCTACCGGCCAGTAGATCTGAGCAGGCTGCAGTACAAGCCTTTCTGTTTCCTATCATCTTTATGTCGGTTTGAGTGAGAGCATCTATTTAAATTATATATATATATATATATATATATATATATATATATATATATATATACACACACACACATATACACATACACATACACACATACATATATATATATATATATATATATATATATATACACACACATACACACACATACACATGCTCTGATATATCTGATATATATACTTCTACATATTTTTGGTAAAAAGAAAAAAATCGCAATAAGCATATATTGATTGGTTTTCCCAAAAGTTATATAGCGCCTACAGAAATAGGTTATTGATTTATGCCATTTTTATTATTAATAATTTTTTTTTACCAGTAATGGCAGTGATCTGTGATTCGGACACTTTTGACAATATTTTGGGACCATTGACAATTATACAGCGACCAGTGATATAAATATGCACGGATTACTGTTTAAATGTCACTAGCAGGGAATGAGTTAACACTAGGGGGTGATCAAGGGGTTAAATGTGTTACCTAGGGAGTGATTTTAACTGTGGGGGGATGGGACTAGGAACACGCAAACTGTCTCCTCTCCCCTGACAGGAAGTGAATCTGTATGTTTACACACACAGATCCATGTTCCTGCTCTGTCGGACATCGTGGCCGATGGGTACGCGCATCGGCTCCTCTGTGACCCCTATACCGCAGAGAAGCCGAGGATGTCAAATGACGCCTGCCCTGGATGGGAGATCCCATCTGCTTACGTCATATGACAATGGGCATGATAGGAAGTGTTTAATCACTTGCTGACCACCCAACAATAATGTTAATGCTGTCCAGTGGATTTAGCAGGCACCATGATGTACCAGTATGTTGATCTGCTTATTCCCCTTGGAGCGTGCAACAGCGAGATCTGTGACTGCTGTGTCTACTGGACATGGCAGATTGTGGTGCTCAGTATCGGCCTGCTGTGAGCAGCCCAGATACACTTAATCATAGTGTGATCACATGTCACTGAGTAAACAACAATCATGAATGGAATCCCTTCATTACATCATTGCTTACTGAGTGAGTGTGTGATCTGTGATTAGTCACCCGTGATCACATGGTACCTGGGCCAATCACAGCACCCTGTACAATGTGAAAGCTGTAGCCAATCACAATAGGAAACAATGAGTCATGAATAAAAGCCATGCACACTTGGTTCTTCCCCAAATTTGCAACAGGTAAATTAATATCTCACTCAGATCATCATTTGCCATGTGGAAACATGATACAATTTGCTCTTCCTCACCCCTGACAGCACGGAGATCTGTTGTTTACATTGACAGATCTCCGTTCTGTCTCTGTGTGGCATCGCGCCGCGGGTGTGCGCATGCGCCTCCGGCGGTGCGCATGCGCCTCTAGTGGCTTAAAGGCGAACCGACGTAAGGTAACATTGTTTCGCCCAGGGGAGCCTACCTGTCGCAGTACAACTGCGGCAGCTGGTCGGTTAAGGGGTTAAGGAAAAAAAGGTTTTTAGCTTTAGTGTCACTTTTAAGTACAGGAACATATCATCTCTGTAATACAATGTCTTATTAAACCCACTAAATACTTTCAATACACAATGTTGTAAAAGGTATATTTTAAAATATATTAAAGCAAAAAAAGGTGTAATAAAGAAATCCCACTTGTCGAAAAGAGATAATATAACACCCTCTCTTCTAGTACATGTGCAGCCTATTCCAATTCAGCAGGCCCTTTATTATTAATGAGCCTTTATCCCTAGCCGAGATAAAGATGTGTAGTCACAAATTACACCCTGACCTTTGCAATCTGCAATGCATTGCAGAGCAAACCTGCCTTAATGCTTCTAAATGCTAACCATTCTGATTACATAATAATTGTGCAGAAAATGCAGATCAAAAATGTTTAGAAACATTTTGCATAAGCTTTAAAGGGGAACAATTTAGCTCCCTGCCAAATCCATCAAATAAAATTAAGCTAAATGTTTATCACTTAAATGTCATTATCATCAATGATATCAGATAAAAATTATCATGTTCAACAATGTTGTCTAATTATAGATAATACTAGTGCTACCGCAAAGGAGCAATGTTAAGAAAGGGGCGAGCACTGAAAGGCATGGTTTACTCAGAGCACAACTCTGTCCACACTCTGTCAGACCCCTTTTACACTGAAGCGCAGGTCGTTTACGGGCGCTAGCGGATCACTTTTAAGCCCCAGTGACAACGGGACCTAAAAAGAAAGACCTGTTTTGCGGCGCTTTCCAATCGCTGCCCATTTATTTCAATGGGCAGAGGCGTTTTTACAGTGCTCCAAACACGCCCCAAAGATGCTGTTTGCAGGACTTTTTCTACTGTACCACAAGGACACCACCCAAGTGTGAAAGCACACATAAAAATGAATAGGAGGCAGTTTTCAGGCGCTTTTCCAGTGCTATTTTTAGCGCTAAAACGCCTGAAAACTGCCTCAGTGTGAAAGGGGTCTTAAGCAAGCTGGAGCGAATTATTATTCACTTACGTGCATTTAGAATTTAGAGCGACATATGCTTTATGCCCTAGAGTCTGATGGGGTGCTTGGCATATTAACAATATTTGTGATGCACTATTTAGAAAACAATATTTGTGATGTGTGTGAAGGAATTGCATCTCAGAATTTTTGCAGACCACATTTACGTATACACTGCAGCCTATTCCAATGCAAAAAAAAAAAAAGATGCATAAACCTTTTCAAAAATGCAGTCGCATGGAAATTGCATGGTCTTTTTTTAAGCGGGCTGACGGTCAGAATGAATGGGAGCCCCACGCGTCTCCTAAGAGCAGCGCATTTTCACTGCAGGTGGGGGAATCGCTGTGATTCCTGCACCCGCAACCAAGCGCATAGGTGTGAACCTAGCCTGAAAGGATAAGGTCTAGATGCATAACTGCCCGTTGTAGGGTTTAGTTAAATATTTGTTATATTAATGAATTCTCTTTGACTTTACACTTTGAACACCATATTGTTTTGTTGCTTAAAAACTAATTCTACACAACAAATTATACATACAGAAAGAAAAGTTACTTGTAACAAAATGGATCTTGCATGTCTCCACTGAACTGTAGGTTTGCTAGTCTATTTAACTAGTAGGAAAACAGGAAATATTAGAAATGCATTTGAGATCTGCAGCAAAAATATATATATATATGTAGACCAAGAGTAGTTGGATAAGTTCACCTTTTATAAAAAAAAAATATATAATTTTTTCTTTTTGTATTATTTTTTTAACACTGGAACCTGTAAACCCCCCAATCAGCAGATTGCGGGTGCAATGCCAGGACCCTGCAGATTCCCAGTACACTGTCTGCTCATACCTCCAATACAGCCAGGCAGTTACTGAATTGCAGGAATAATCAATTAACTATGAGAACGCTCACTAGCGCCCTCTCAGAACATTGAGAACTATAAGTTGTCACGTGCTTTGGCCAACGGTAGTTGTAGTTCACTTATTCACAGAACTCTGTAAATTAATAATGTGCCCATGTGGGCAGAGCCTCGCACGGCCGCACTGTTTTTAAATTGTGACAGCGGGTGTGGGGAGAGGATCCCCCACCCACTGTCACAGGAAGAGAGGGATTGGGGGAAGAGGAGGCAGGAGCTGGAACATGTTACATAAAATACTAAATAGGGGTGGAACATATAACATGTTCCAAAGGTGAACTCATCCTTTAATAGGTATTTTTTTAATCTGCTGTGCCACATTCTTTATAGATAATTTGATAGCATCAGTAAAAGTCATTGCCCACCAATGCCAGCAATCAGTGCCCACTAGTGGCAGCAATCAGTGTCCACCACTGCCCACAAGTGCCACCAATCAGTGCCCATTAGCCAGCCAGTAAGTGCTGGCTATCAGTGCTGCCCATCACTGCTGTCGCTCTATACCCATTATACACTCAGTGCCACCCATCAATGCCCATCCGTGCCGTCTA
Organism: Lithobates sylvaticus; assembly: GCA_028564925.1. NCBI lineage: Eukaryota > Metazoa > Chordata > Amphibia > Anura > Ranidae > Lithobates > Lithobates sylvaticus. The sequence continues at coordinate 437,803,258 of CM053029.1, forward strand.
TCAGTGCACATCAGTGCTACCTATCAGTGCCCATTAGTGTGGCATATTAGTGCCACCTCATCAATGCCCACCAGTTCAGAATATCAGTGTCCATCAGTGCTGCCTCATGAGCGCACATCAGTGAAGGAAGAAAATTACTTAGTTTACTGACAGAAACTAAGTAAAAAACATTTTTTTTTTTTTTTGGTCTTTTTATTTATTAATTTTTTTATTAAAAAATAAAAAACCCAGCAGTGATTAAATACCACCAAAAGAAAGCTCTATTTGTGTAAATAAAATGATTAAAAATGTGTTTGGGTACAGTATAGCATGAGCTTGGGCAAGAAGGGGGTATAAGTGCCCTGTAGGCAATCGGTTAAAGAATGATTACCCGTATACAACCTTTAATTTAAAAAAATATCTTTACTAATATTGGGGATATGGTGTTGATTTTCCAACTGAGCTCATGCCTTTTTCACTGATAACTATTAAAGAAGTTCTATGCATTATGATAAAAAACCTTTTGTGTGTAGCAGCCCCTAATACTGACCTGAGCCCCATCTCTCTCCAGCAATGTCCATGAGTGTCTTGGCTGTCCGTGGCTCTCCTCCTGATTGGCTGAAACACAGCAGCCGCGACATTGGCTAACTGACTTTGACATCAGCGGGAGCCAATCAGGAGATAGGGGGCAGGGCCACACCAGGGCTCCTTGTCTAAATGGACACAAGGAGTTGTGACTCAGCTTGGGTGCCCCCATAGCAAGCTGCTTGCTGTGAGGGCACTCGATGGGAGGGAAGAGCCAGAAGGACCGAAGAGGGATCCAAGAAGAGGAGGATCTGGGCTGCACTGTGCAAAACCACTGCACAGGGCAGGTAAGTATGACACGTTAGTAATTTTTAGAGGAAAAAAAATAAGACTTTACAATCACTTTAAAGATTGTACTCTGTTGTCTTTATTATGGTATTAGTAGCTCTTTCTAAGCAAACAAGTTTAACATATGTGTCCCATAGAAGATCCAGAAAGAGGGGCAATACAGCATATGCAGAGCATTACAATTACACAAGTAGCCTAGCATCAGATTCCTCCAAAATATTATTTGTGACTGTGCTATTAATGACAGCAAGTACATAAGAAAGCCAAGCTTTGCATTCTAGCTTAACCACTTGACTACCAGGCACGAACACCCCCTTCCTGCCGAAGCCATTTTTCAGCTTTCAGTGCAGTTGCATTTTGAATGACAATTGTGCAGTCATGCAACACTGTACCCAAATAAATTTATCATTTTTTTCCCACAAATAGAGCTTTATTTTGGTGGTATTTGATCCCCTCTGTGGTTTTTATTTCTTGCGCTATAACCAAAAGAAGAAGGACAAGTTTGAAAAAACACAATATTTTTTACTTTTTGCGATAATAAATATCCAATTTTTTGTTTTTTAAACAAAATTTTTCCTCAGTTTAGGCCAATACATATTCTACATATTTTGGGTAAAAAAATGCGGCGGACAGATCGGACACATTTTTGGGACCATTCACATTTATACAGCGATCCATGCTATAAAAATGCATTGATTACTGTATAAATGTGACTGGCAGGGAAGGGGTTAACACTAGGGGGTGATTGAGGGGTTAATATGTTCCCTATGGGATGATTCTAACTGTGGGGGGAGGCGCCTGACTGGGGGAGGTGACTGATCGTTGTCCCTATGTACAAGGGAAACACCATCGGTCTCATCTCCTCTGACAGCACATGGATCTGTGTGTTTACACACACAGTCCTGCTCAGTTACTGGGCAATCGCGGGTGCCCGGCGGACATCGCGGCTGCCGGGCACGCGCATCGGGTCCCCAGTGACACGGCGGGCGCGCATGCCCCTAGTGGCCCGCAAAGGAAATCACGTCATATGACGGTGGCCCAGAACAATAGGTTCTTCGTCCCACCGTCATATGACAGTGGGCGGGCGGGAAGTGGTTAAACATATTGGGAACTCAACCCAAACACTTACATGCATATAGCCTAAACTTCATAATTTTTTAGGCTTCTATTTAACATCCTTGTGCCTTAAATCCATAAATTAAAGTGTACGCTTCCCCACACATACATGTGGTAGCATGTACTTGTATGAAAAATGAAAAGTATCCTGTTCTCTTTCCATTTCTTCCTAGTGTGAAATACCTGGTGATCCTGTCTGTCCTCCTGCTTGGCTATTTCAAACCGACCCTGCCTGGTATGGAAGCACATCCATCGCAGCATGGTGAGTTTTTATTTTTAATTCTACTAGGGACCACTGCCTGCCACTAGCTGACATGCCCCCTGCAGTCCCCACCCCAACTTTCTAAGCCCCCCATGCAACTAAAAGAGAGGTCATGTGATCACTTATTTAAAAAAAAAAAAAAAAAAAAAGAGAAAAAAAAAAACTGTATATAATATATATATATATATATATATATATATATAAAACTGTATATACACACACATCTTGCCTTGCATTTCGATTTTAAATTGAATGGGTTCTTTTACAAGGAAAGGGTTCGCATATAATTTAACATTTCCTTGCAGCATGCCACTTGCAGGAAAAAATGTCCTGTTATGTCCTGTTTTGGAATCAACAGCACAAACAAGTTTTGTCATGGACTGCTGCCTGAGCAGAATAGCAATTGAGAACCGAACCAATCAGTGTGATTCGCACTCATACGATCACCATCAGGCATGACGGAGTGATATGACCATGTTTGTAAACAGCTGTCAATCACAGTATGGTGTGTACTAGCTGTTCACATAGAAATACATAAGTTTCAATATAAGATAGACAGTTGGTTCGGGCATCTAGGTGTCAATGACCACTGGTCAGAAAAAGGGTTAATGCAGCTCTGAGTGACACTGAACTACTCCAACATGTAAACTGAATGCAAATGATATCATGGGCATTTTGCAAAGTTAGCCAAGATGTGTAGTTTTTTTCACATGATTTTACATGTAGTGCTACAATTGGGTGCCATCTCATGGTCTTAAAGTGGTTGTAAACTTTAGCACATATTAATCATCAAAGAATACACTGAAAATCGCTGTGTGTAGTCACTATACCTCCTATATTTGCTTGTAATCTGTCCCGTTCTATTTATTGACAACACTCGCGCTTGCGCATATTCTCCCAGATTCATGGCATGATCTTTGTGCTGTTAGTCCATTATTAAGTATGCCATCTCCTTCATTTCCCCTCTCTGAGGCACTGCGCCAAGATTACCGCAAGATGTGACCTTAATTGTCAGAACAGGCCTGCAGTGATAGGCGGGACATGGTTGCCAATCCGGGAGCTAGAACGAGGATTGGCTAAGGAAGCATTGTGCATGTGCAAGATTACAGATAGGAATAGAAGAGAGGGCAGAAGTATATTAGAATGCAGACTGAGAAAACCATACTTAAGATGGAGCTTGCTTATAGCAGGAAGCACGGACTTTAAAACTGCTGGAAAAAAGTAAGAAACACACGAATGGGGGTTATTATGCTGTAGAATATGTTGTAATACTTTATTATACTGGTTTATTTAAAAAAAAAAAAAAAAACAGCATCTGAGGGGGGAGAGTTTACTTCCTCTTTAGCAGTAGAGTGTGCATTTTTCAAGGAGATGATTAAGGTTGGGCAACCAACTAGAGCTATTTTATAAAAGTATTTTCTCTTTGGAATATATTGTAAGTAGATTTTGAATTATTCTCTAACATTTTAATGCCTGCAGTTAGGCTGAGGGTCTACAATTCTCTACACTGACCTTCACAAATATTTTTACAAACAGTGTAAAACAAATGATGCTCTTTTGCTATAAATGGAATAAATCTCCACAGGAAGACATATCAATCTAAATAGGCAAGGGGATAGGGAGGTTATGTTTTATGTTCATGGCTTAAGGAGAACAAACAAAGTCTACTGTCACAAGTTCAAGTCTATGTACAGCTAATTTTATGATAGCATTTTGTGCAGAAAATATTTGCTTACTAACCGTGAAAATAAAACAACATCCTAAGTTCCCAATACCCTATATTGTTTCAGGGTATGCTTTAGGGAGGCCTCAGGGACCCCAAAGAGGACCAAGGGGGCTCAGAAACCAGATACCAACTGGGGGCAGATACCAACTGGGTATCTTCTGGCCCAGATTGCTCAGAAGCAGACATCTGCCAGGTCCTCCACAGAATTCTTGGCATTTAGCTCTTCCCCCATCCTCAACCCATTCCTGCTCCAAATTAGGAAGCTCAGGGGGGTCTGTCACGATTTTTGCCATCTTGGGGGATGGAGGCATACATGCCAGCAATTCTGTGCTCTTCATACTAAGTGATAAATGGTGAAGCAGCAGCACACTACCAGACAGGTGCATCGGCTCAGATTGCCCGGAAGCCTCTGGTCTCTCAGGGGATACAACACTAGGGATACGACTAGGCTCCTCAGGAGCTACTGATAACATAGGTGTGTCTTTCCCTGTAGTGTTAACCCCACTCCACTTTTTTGAAGACATTGCAAGCCACAAAAAGGGAGTACCTGGGTTTAGCATTTACATACCCCAGAATGGAGACTCCTTAATAGGGCTCACCAAGCCCCTATGCAACAATCCTGCTAAACACCTTAGCCTGCCGAGCAACACGTGGTTACTCACGTGACCTGGGTAAGGAAAAATTAACTGCTGAAAATGCCTGGTTCAGAGCCTGCTCTATGTCCCACAGCTACCCTCTGGAAGCATTGCATGCTTGGCATACACAGATTAAATAAGCTGGCTGTGCGCCCGCAAATGGGTGTGGCTGTATTAGCATATGAGGCGAATCTTCGTCCGCCCAGATTAGGCTACGGCACATGCACGGCTCTTTGTGCGCACAACTCCTGTGGCGAAGCCGCGTACGCCATGGCCGCCAAACAACCGCAAAATTCTGAGCACTTTGGCAAACACACAGGCACCATGCGAACCAAGATGCGCAATGGCGCACCCTCGTGCGCGGACCATCATTTAAGGTAAAAAAAACGCCAGGCGACAAGAAAAAAAAGGTACTCTTTGCAAACACCCACAGCTAGCCTAAAACAGTGGTCACCGCACACAGGTGTCCAGCCTCTAGAAAGCTTTACTGATTGTTACAATCACTGGGGCACCCCACAATAAGTAAATAAGGGGGTTTCACTTACCCCTCCAGGCGCAGGGCAGCCTTAGAAACTAAGCGCTCAATCTTCACCCAGCATGGAGGGTTCCTGTCACTTGAGGACCTTCAAGGACTGGGTACATGATCTGTCAATCCCTTCATTCATTTAAGAACCATTTGTGGGGCTAAAGACTTGGAGCTCAGAGAGCTCAACAAACGTGCCCATCCACCTTGCAGACACTGGTAAAAAAACTGAAGTGCTACCTGTATGGGAGGGGTTATATAGGGGATTACTTCCTGTCTTAGGTCCTTTTCACACTTGTGTGACTTGTCCTGTGACTTGGGAATGCAAAGTTGCATGACAAGTCATTCCCCATGATTTCCAATGATAGCTATTCATATATGTGCAACTTCAAGTTGTGCCTACTTAAAAGTAGTCCCTGTACTACTTTGGTCTGACTTTCATGCAAGTTGATGTCCATACATTCCCTGAAATTGCGGTAAAATTGTGTATGAAAGGGGCCTAAGACTTTGTCTACCAGTGTCCATTCACCTAGAGATGGCGTATAACCCAGTAGGTAATGAATATTATATGAACTCTGTATCCCATGATGTATGATAAAGAAAACGTTTTCCAGCTCGACAAAAGTCAATCTAACAATCCACTTCTGTTGAAGGGGGGCAACCACACACAGATCCAAATTTGTCTGGTCCCTGATGTACCGGACACATTTTGATCTGCCTAAGGCCATCTTAAAGCAGCAGTAAACTTTCTTTAAAAAAAAAAAAAAAATTGTAGGCCAAGTGTGGTTTAAGCCATAATGTGTTAGTATGCATTGCATACTAGCACATCATGGCATGCTTACCTTAAAACGAAGACTCCAGTGGTGCACTGTCACAGCTGATAGGGCTTCCATCCTCACCGGGTCTGCCTCCCAGGTTTGTGGGCTTTGGCCGCTTGAATGGCCAAGCAGAAATGTCACTCCCGGGCGTGCATGTGGGAGTAATGGCCACGGCCCTTCAGAGCGCATTTTCCGGTGACGTCACCAGCTGCATCCTGTGTGAGTATCTCCTAAACACCATAAGTTTAGGAGATATTCACTGTACCTATGGGTATGCCTTATTATAGGTTTACCTGTAGGTATGAATTCAAAAGCGGAGTTTAACACTGCTTTAAGTCTAGTAAGAAAGTAAGACTGAAAGTTAGCGAATTAGGAACCTAGATTGGTTATGTTGACCCCTGTTGCTCTATCTTGCTCAATATACCCCATCAGTGGAAACTTTTTTTATCTTCATTAGGGTGATAAAATGGGATAATAAGCCCTGAAATGTAAACTGCTAAGTGGACTATTCATGAAACCTCCACTGGTGAGCGGACAGGTTTCTTAAAAGGCTCAAGGTTTAATACTGATTACTTTATAATGATAAATGTTTAAGGATAAAACTTTTATTTATCTATTTTTATTATTTAGGTCAGTAATTTAGAAGTAAACTACAAGCAAACAGCTGAATACACAGGTGAAATACAAAATGTACAACTAACAATGAATCAATATGGGAATACTCATTTTTTGTCTATTGAGCATGAAGGAGGCTTCAAATCTATACCTTGAAATTGTGGTGGTTGTACAGCATGGAAGAGAAGTGTGAGTCACAATACTAGCTGAATAGAATAACAAAGCCTTTGGCAACATAGTTATACTCAACTGCATATTTAGCATTTAGGATTATTCCAAGCCTTTTATTTAAGCCATAAAAAACATCAACATGTTATGGAGATCAAAAATTAAGAGTGTGGTCCCTCGTGCTACCAAGTGAAAAAACAATTGAAATAAATGATAAATTAAACTGCTGCTAGACCTATAGTGTACACAGTGCACATAAATTAATAGAATGGTGAAGTGATCAGCGCAATTTCTAAAGAATGAATATGAATGACAACATAAAATAGTGACTTACTAAGTGCCACAAACAATAAGTGCAAAATAGTGGAGTTACAATCCAAAAGATTCTTCCAAATATCTAGACAGTCCTTCAAAAAAAAATTTCCGTGCAAACAGTGTTCTTGTGACTTCACACAATTAATGCTCACAGAACTCTCACCTCTGTGAAATGGTGAATCCGCCTTATGGATATCTATGGTGATAGTAGGCTACCAGGTCTTGATATGTCACTCTGGATTCCTGTTACATGGATTTCAGGTGTCAGAATGGGTTGAGACTACAATGCAAACGGAGAAAATGCAGCTCAAGGCTTCCGGCTGCTTTTCACATGACATATCAAGACCGGGTAGCTGGGAGCCTGGAAGCGGAAGCCCGTCATCACCATAGATGTCCATAAGGCTGATTGACCACTTCATAGCGGTACCCGGAACACTGAGTAATCTACTAAGACCTGGTAGCAGGGAGCCTGGAAGTGGAAGCCTGCCACCACCAAAGAGACCCATAAGGCTGATTCACCATTTCACAGAGGTGAGAGTTCTGTGAGCATTAAACAATTGTGTGAAGTCACGAGAACACGGTTTGCATGGAAATTTTATTTTGAAGGACTGTGCTATAGATATTTGGAAGAATCTTTTGGACTGTAGCTTCACTAATTTGCACTTATTGTTTGTGGCATTTAGTATGTAACTATTTTATATAATCATTCATATTCATTATTTAGAATTTGCGCTGATAACTTCACCATTTTATTTATGTTATGGAGATACTTACAGTGCATTTTTTATGTATTTATAATACTGAGAATAATATGACAGCTCAACTATCCGAGACTTGTTTTGTTGAGCCAGCAGGACTATAGGGCAAATCAATGGAGGCATCAATTAAAACCATACAGTTGGAGGTTCATGCTGGTAGGTCATGCTGTTACTTTCCTATATTTATGTTGCTCAAAACTTGCTTTATGCTGGAAGCTTTGTTATGGATCAAAACAGAAATATGCAATGAGAGCTCAAACTCCGTCGGCAACACTTTTCTATATGATCAGCAATTCATTTAACACTGAGCTCCTAAAACACATTAAGCAAATCTTCTAGCTGCCTTTGAGTGCTATGCATTAAAAAAATCTTCAATTTTCGAATAACTGTGTGACAGTATCACGACACTGGACAAAAAGATCAATAATAATACGGAAGCATTAGAATATCATGCCACTGATATTTATACAAGAACTAAATTTTTAGGCGGCAGCACAAAATGTGACAAAATCTTAAAATCTGTAAACAAGAAATATTAACATTAATAATTAACATTTGCGTTAGTAATCCACAGACTAAGAGACCTATGAATCCTATGTTCTTGTTCTAAAATATACCCACACTCTGTCACCAGCCCAGTGTAAGTCAGTAACAGTGGTTCCTGCTTTCCACCACACCAGTCCCAGTGTCCTCAGACCAGTGCGGCCAGCAACAATGTTCCTGACTCCTGCCACACAAGTCCCAGTGTCTCCAGATCAGTGTAAGCCAGCAACAGTGGTCCTGATTACCGCCACACCAGTCACAGTATTACCAGACCAGTGAAGCTAGTAACAGTGTTCCTGATCACTGCCACCTGAGTTCCAGTATCATCAGAACAGTGTAAATCAGCAACAGTGTTCCTGATCACCTCCATACCTGTCCCTGCATCACCAGACCAGCAACGACGCTCCTGATAATTGCCACACTAGCAGCCAGCAACAGTGTTCCTGATCACCACAACAGTGCTGGTAACTCACACTAATGCAGCCAGCAACTGTGTTCCTGATCGCCACCACACCAGTGATCACCGGGGCTGTTTTTTTTTTTTTACAATAGTGTCACCAGAGCAGACTGGACTTCTGTTCATTAGCTGTACAATGCAATTATTAAAAATGATCACAGTGGGTATATATAAGGGAAATTAGCCTGAAGAGTGATCAACACTACTCCCCTAAAGTCAGACAAAGCCTCACAGCATACATATATTCCATCCTTATTACAGACCCATAGGGAAATTATAGAATTAGAGATCACAACAGAGAAAGTCCTATTTGATATTAAGCAATCTAAATCTTCTAAAGGCCCATGTTACCGTGTCATACCACAAACATTTGCTCTGCAACTAATGCCACACTTGATTAAATATATTTTAACGAATAAAACCAAACAACACATGCGATATGAAGGGTACACAAATTGGTCGCGTATATGGAATAACCATAACTACCTGGAGTTAAACAAACTACAAAATTGTACTAATTGGTCAAGGAGCGGAGTAAACTATATTCCACAACTATATTGTGGATGTGTACTCCGGGACTTTCAATCATTGCATGAGGAATTTAATCTGCCGAACTCCTTATTTTTTCAGTACCTTCAACTCAGGCATGCGATAGCAGCACAAGCTACACTGTCACGTTGGGAGCTAACTAGGCCTGCGGTGCTTACGCAATTAATTATGTCATCATCCTGGAAGGGACAAATCTCCTCTATATACAGCTCACTTCTTGGTCATGTTTCCAAGGTAATGTCTTTGAGCTGCAGGGATGATTGGGGAGCGGATATAGGACACATTACAGACGAAGAATGGAATACCATACTAGACAATGTACTTAAGGTGTCACTAAAAACACCCCAAAAACTCACCCAACTATTTATTATTCACCGTACGTACCGCACGCCTGAGTAGTTACACATACGGCACAGAAGAGACGACCCACTATGCCCCAGATGCCTTGTTGACAACGGCACATTGATCCATATGCTGTGGAAATGCCCCAAACTGCAAAGATATTGGGCAGCTGTGGTAAACACTATCAACAGCATATGGAATCTCAAACTTGGTACTGAACCTAAACTATGTTTACTGGGATTACTAGATGAAGAAGAGTATACACCTTTTATACAAACGACCATTCTAAAAGCATTATTTTTAGCTAGAAAGCTTATTGCTAGGAAATGGATATCCACAGCGCCACCCACACATAAGGAATGGATAGCGTCCGTGAATGATTCTCTTATTAGAGAGCAGCTCACGTACAAACACAGAGGAAGCACTCATATATTTGAAAACATATGGGATCCCTGGCTAGACACCCCAGGACTGGCACCACTGTGCCTGGTCCACAATAGAATCCTGGGGGGCAGGACTGCCTCAGCTACTATGTCAGGTTAACATCTGTCACGAACCTAAAAACTTAAATACAGTCAGATTAAATGAAAAGGGGAAAGGCATATTACCATTCGCACAAATATGTTTAATGAGAGACAACACATATAAAAACACATTGGCCTGCAGAGGTAACTGATAATGTATATAGTTGGTTTTGCACAAATGTTAAAAAGTTTTGGATTGATATACACTGCTCCCCGCTGGTTAGGGGATAGCGACTCCCTGCACTGCTCCTCAGCTCTGAGACAGCTGGAAGCAGTAAGGGGGGAAGACACATGACAGAGGACATATGTGACAAATACAGAGACCAAACACAAAAAACGACCATAGCACGGGATTATTTCTTTATTGATTATTCCTTTAACACAGTGCGGTTGGTAATAATTCCATTAGATCGTTCAGAAAGGTCAAGCAACATTGGTTTCAATGTGTCCCCATAAAGATACATAACCTGCTTTGGATTGCAATCTGTGAAAAAGAAGTTGTACTTTTTGTTTTGTTTTTTTAATTTAGTTTTTTCTGTATGTTTGTTTTTTGTTTGTTTTCAAAAAAAATTATCCGATTTAAAAAAAAAAAAATATATATATATATTTTAACACACTCAAACAGGACACTCCCCTAAACAAAGTCTCTAACAGGGCCTGCATTTGCATGAACCTTGAGCACAATAAAGACTTGGAAAAAGTAATTTCACTTTTGTTGAAAAAATAAATAAAAATAATCCTCTCTGGGTGATCAATATACTATGCAGGGATTTAAAAAAAACCTTATCCTACTTGTTTTTGCCCTGAAGGAATAGCTGTTAGTTAGATCATGTCTTGCGCAGAACTGATTCTGAATGGAAGTGACTTTTTCATTTTTGATCAGCTGCTGCACTTGCAGGGTTCCAATGAGAAAAGTGGTGGAGTCTGCATTCTTTTAGAAGTGATTGACACTTTAGGAGGATCTCTCCAAAACTGAAATTTCCATTGCAGAAGATTCCTAAAACCTGACTTGTATCTTAGTGCAGGCTTCTGGAAAATCAGAACGCAAATCACACAGGCAAGAAATTACATCTCAATACATCTCTGGGGGTGGTCCGTATACAGAAAATTAAAGCACAGCAATAACAATTAACAATATGGCTTGTGCCACAATTGTATACACTATATATTTTTTTAAATTTGCAATATTTTTCTTCCATGAAAGTGGTGTTAACCTTCAATTAATGTTGCAAATACAATAGTACCAGACTAATATCATTAATTTCAAATTTTAAAACAATATATCCATATGAATCAACTGTTCTTTATTCCTAATTGAGGCATTGAACCAAATTAGAAGGGAGATCTTGACTCCCTATTAAGATTCAATTGGGATAGCAAGGAGGACAGGAAAGGCATGCTACTCTCTCCCAAACTACCAAAGGCTTTTAAAACAATATCATGGCCACACATTTTTTCCACACCGACTAAATGAAACTTCACAACTGAACTTATTACCATAATACACTCAGATTGAAAGGACACAAACCTGTTATTCACATCCAGTTGGACACTAGACAGGAATGCCCCTTGTCAATGCTTCTTCTGCACAACTTATGACTTCCGGGTTCCACTAGCAGAGTTACTCACCACAAAGGCATCTTTTTTGCAGACAACTTGCTACTACTCATCCTTTTTCTAATCATCAGTCTACCTAATCAATTTAAACCATTGAGAGAATTTTGGAATATATCAGTACTTAACGTTAATCATAACAAGTCGGGGGCCTTAAAGTCACTTTACTGGATTCTATGGTCACAAACCTAAAGGATCATTTAAGCCTACCTCAGACATAACCACGCTTTACAAATCAAATTATGCCTCTCTTTTTTTTTATTTAAATATCTTTATTTATCAAAATTTTCTTTTACAACATTTTACATTACACACAGAATTCTAGCTATCATAATGGTTACATTTACTTTATATCTTAGGATGTTTTGTACTGTTTCATTATAAACATACATAAATGCTCCATCAAATTATCTTAGGTTTACTAAAGATTCCATTTCATTCTCTCCTACCCTTACTTCCCATTCATTCATCTAGCATACATCCAAATAATAATAATAAAAAAAAAAAAAAAAGTGGGTCCCCGTCCCTCTCTCTCTCTCCTCCTTGTCCTCTCACATTTTGTTTATTTCAACTGTTCTTATGCCTCTCTTTTTACAAAGTTGGTGTAAAAGATGAATGAGTGGTCTACTTACTCTCTTTCATGGATAGGTAGAGTCTCTACGATTGCTATCCAAGTTATTTTTCAGAACCTTACCCATCAACTTCCCCTCCCCTGATCTGTAAAAAAAATATGATCTGACATCATAAAAAATGTATCTTCTAGGGGACGCAGGTTTGGGTGCAAGAAAGCAAATGCCTTTAAATACTCTGGTGGCTTATAGATGCTAAACCTCCTGAAACACTACAGCTTATAAACCAGACTGGTTACATATCAAATCTCAGGTAGGCTGCTGCAGAAAAAATATAGCGTAATTTTGTGCCCTAAACCTTCACATTCACTATGCCTATGGGATAACTCATGTAAACTATTCTGACTCCTGATTGTTTTCTCAATTTTTTTAAATGGCTGACACCACTACAAGGTTAAAAAAATTAAAAATAAATAAACAAATAAAATGCATGCAGGATATCAGGCAAAGAGAGGTTATATCTGTGTAATATCAGTTGATCCCACAGGCTAGCTTAGGAAATGGATTTGGAAAGAGACCAGCGAAGAAGACCAGAACTCATGACTTACCCAAATACACGGGAATACTTAGAGTGGAACTTCACCTATAATTGGACCATTTCACTTTTCCTCCCCTGCACCTTGTGCACGTGCACTAGGAAGCTGGCTGGGACACAGAAGGAAGTCACAGCTGGCTTTCCACAAGCAAGATGGTGGCATGGGTGACCCAAAGACTGGGGAAGGACTGGCCCAGATGACAGTGCTGGAATCCTGGACCTTTAAGAGTCAGTTAATTAAAAGTCAGCAGCTATAGTATTTAAAGCTGCTGACTTTAAATTTGTATACTAAAAACTGTAGCTCCTCTGTTACATGGCATTTTGAAGCTAATTACAACTTCCTCTCTTAGCTGCTATTTAGTCATCAACAGAATTGCTAAAATCTATTCCAATGCCTCTTCGATATGCTTCAGGGGATGCAAGCAAATGGGCATGATGTTCCATATTTGGTGGACCTGACCTAAATCAGACATTATTGCACAAGAATATATACAATGGTATATTCTTCTACCAATATCAAAATCCTCAAGTCTGGCTACACCAGCCACATAAACAAACTAGTTACTGATATTACCAGAGACTATCTTCTACATATTTTTGGCCACACATTTGTGGTTGATACTACTGGGACTAAAAAAAAAGATCTACTGAGGTGTATTGCATGAAAATCTAGAAAGCATTTAACAGGACAAACAGGAGTGGTTTGAGAGAAATTGGAACCTGTGGATATGCTAAGTCCTTAACATAAGCTTGACACTGGGGTTTGGATCCCTAGGCCGGGAGGAGGATTAACTTTCTCTTTTCTTTCTTTTTCTCTCACTATCAGCTTTATCTTTACTTTCTCTTCTGTCAACCTTGGAACTTTCACTCGCTTTATTGTTTTTATGAGAGACTAACATTTGTAATCGCTGAAGCAATAATATACAACCTGCTTTGGATGGGGTTCTGGGTTTCTGATGTCATCAGCTAAACAGACAGGTCTTTGCTCAACTTTCTATGCAACAAACCAATATGTTCAGAGATGGACCCTACCTTTTGTAGCTCAGCTATATTGGATGGCTTTTTATCTTACATTTGTTCAAAATACTCACATTATGTCTCTATTTTACATATGGTGTGTTATAAGTAATTTTAATAAATATTTGTTTTGCAATTACCGTATTTATCGGTGTATAACACGCTCAGGGTTATAACATGCACCCTAACTTTACGAGGGAAGTTTCAGGAAAAAAACTTTCCACAGACCCCCTGCACAGTACACGGATCCCCTTGTCCCTTTCCCTGCACATCACACAGCCCCCTTTCATTATAAAGCCCCCCTGCACTCCCAGAAAACCCCCCATTCTCCTGGGACAGCAAGTAAAAACATCACTGTCAGCCCCTTCTCATACACCGTTCCTCCTGTGTCACTCATTGTAAATCAAAGCTTCTAAATACCTCAATTAATGCCGCTCTTATATGGACCCGGGCATGTGACTGCTCTCTGCAGTTTCATTGACGGTCTCCTCCTCCAATCAATAGCTACACTCGATGAGGAGGAGAAGCGGGAGGAGGAGAGCAGCCAGCAAGAGCCCCGTTAATTTAGGTATTTAGAGGCATTCATTTACATTGAGAGTGACACAGGAGGAGCGGTATATGAGAAAGGGCTGGCAGTAATGTTTTTTCAACTTTAAAGTATGATGGCAGTGCTGTCCCAGGACCAGGAGAGGTGGGGCAGCCGACCTGACACCCCCCCCCCCAACGGGTGGCACCCGGAGCAGACCACCCGATCCCCGCGCCCCCATAGTAAAAAAATATATATATCAGCGTATAACACACAGGCACTGTTTTCCCTCCCTCCCAGGGGGAAAATTGCGTGTTATATGCTGATAAATACAGTACTTTATCCAAAACTATAAAAAAACACTGAAATAAAAATATGTCTGATGCTGTGTCTACATTTGTGTTTTCTGTGATTTGTTTAATACCCTAAAATTGTACATTAATATAGTATAACCTGTCACCATGTGATAAACATATCATAAACCAAGGAAATGTTGTCCCTATTATACAAAGATGATCCACCTTTATAATTGCTCTTAATTCAAGTAACTTTTACCACTGGGCAGTTACAGATAGATTAGTCAACATACTCCATTACTATATAAGGTATCAAGCAAATGGCTGTTTTTCAACTGGGCATGGGGTCATGACATCTACAATAGATACTATTCCCTCCATCTATGTGCTATGATCTGCCCCTTGGTGTTCAACTGCTTTACAACAGGGTATGATTTAGCACAAGGGAAGCATGGAGCTTCATCTCAACTTGGAAGCATCAAGCCCCAAAAGATGCTTTCCCCATTGTTACTGGCCAAGCCAGATTAAATTAAATATAAGGCTCATTTCATTTGTCAGATAAAGAAAGACATTTGAATACAAACCCAGGTTGAAAATATACCCTAATACCTCAGTTTCAGGGTAATAAAACCTGACCCCTTTTGTCGGGGTAAGGCTTACCATTACGAAAACATTAAAATAACCCATGTACACATGTACACATGGTAAGATCATACAAACATAAACCTCTCAGTAAAGTATTTATGTTGTTAAGCTTTGTTAAACTGCACTGCTTAAAAATATGTTACAGACAGCAGTTTTTCCAGTGACTATCTAGATGAAGTCAAGGGTTAACATGTAAAATCTGTGAGAGGATGAAGAAGTAAAAATCAGTTATATAATTTTCAAGACCGTAAAATAAAATGTTCATGAGTTATGCATTTTAACCTTGCTGACCTTCAACCTTGGCAATCACATGCTTCTTCAAATGAATTAAAACAAGTACTGTGATTTCATGGTTCTTATTTATGCATTTATTTTGTTATACTGTGGCAGCGTTTCGTAATGCCAATCAATATCAAAAGAAGATCTGTGAATCCGTAAAGTGTATGGTTGATATAAAACCACTTACAAAGAGGATTACTTAAATCCAAGACATCCTTCAAATAATGAAAAGTGAGTGATGGGCAAAAAAAAAAGCTAGAAATGCATTGTCAGTTATTGAAGACATCCAAAGCCAACACGTTAGATAAATAAAAACATCAAAGAATTTAAAATTTAAAGCAACAAAATGCTTATGATTAGGAAGTGTCGTTAAAATACATCAATGTAAAAATTGCTAAATTGCCAAATGTTTCAAAAACACCATGCTTCAAAGAGACCCTGTCATCACAATTTTAGAATCAACTGTAAACACTTCCTTACATGAGGCAACAGGCCTACTTACTATTCAGTCCCGTTGTTGTGTAATCTTGACTTTCTAGGCAAAATTATAGGTGATGGGAAAGAGACAAAAATCAAACACTTCTGAGTGTGCCCTGCAGGGGTGGGGGAGGGGACACCAATACCAGGTGGAAACTGTGATTTAGAAAGAATAATGTGGGAACAGTTTTTTTTTATTATTACTACATTACTGTACATGAGGCAGTGTCTAGGCAGGAGTGAAATTATCCTTCTGGTGAGATCTGCTACATAGGGTTTACACGGGTACACTAGGTTCTGTTGGGGACCATGAGAGAACAGGAAGATCCTGCCAAAGTAGTAGCAGGTACCTTATGACATGCTTGATCTTTGGCAAAATTCATTACAGAACCAACCTGTTTAATATGTACCACCTTGTTACCTCTAAACCAGTGGTTCTCAACTCCTGTCCTCAGGACCCAAAAACAGGCTAGATTTTAAGTATTACCTTGGGGAGATGCAGACTAGAATAATGCAATCACTGATCAGCAAATGATATCACCTGTGATGTATTACAGTTATCTTGCAAACCTGGCCTGTTATTGGGTCTCTAATAAGGATGAACTTTGGCATATTTGCATTCTAGTCCAAACCAACCTGAGCGAGCCAGCCAGGAAGGTGTCATTGTTCTGAGCCAATCATAAGCCTGCCCTACAGTGGAATCTAGACATGCCCAATGCACAGTTTCAGGGTCTTGGCAATCTTACTATAGCCTATGCCATCTTTATGTAGAGCAACAATTCTTTTTTTTAGATCCTCAGAGTTCTTTGCCATGTTGAACTTCCAGTGACCAGTATGAGTGAGAGCGATAACACCAAATTTAACGCACATGCTACCCGCACCAGAGACCTTGTAGCACTAACAAGTCACATGACACTGGGGAGGGAAAATGGCTAATTGGGGTCCAATTTGGACATTTTCACTTAGGGGTGTACTCACTTTTGTTGCCAGGGGTTTAGACATTAATGGCTGTGTGTTGAGTTATTTTGAGGGGGCAGCAAATTTACACTGTTATACAAGCTGTACACTCACTACTTTTTGGCAAAGTGTAATTTCTTCAGTGTTGTCACATGAAAATATATAATACAATATTTACAAAAATGTGAGGGTGTACTCACTTTTGTGAGATACTGTATGCATGTGGCTGTTGGGCATGGAATGGCTGGATGCAGACGACAGGTGCAGTACAAGTAAGAACTTCTTGGAGGGCTCCCTCAGGTGTGTTTGGAAAAAGCCCCAAACATGTCTGAGCTTATTACTACTATCTAATAATGATTACCGGCATACTCTAAACTTTTTTTAATATGGAAAAGCTAACAAATTGTAAATGTGTAATTTTGTACAATTTGTTAAAGCACCAGTTGATGACAATAAAAAAAATTTGCCCTTGTAGTGGGTTCCCCCGTATTGCCAAGGGGTTACTTTAAAAGCAGCTTTACTTATACCTTGGTTCAGCACTCTCCTCTTCCGCCCAAAGCTATGGTCTATGGACGTAGCTTCAGCATTATCAAGTACAATACAGGAACATTGACACTGTACTGTACGTTTAGGTGGCCAGAATGTGACTAAAGGTGGTCAGAACTTTCAAAGCAGCTGCAGGGGATTGGTTACAGCGATGAGGGAGCCTGCTGCATCAATGAGTAGATTTTTTTTCATTCTCACGGATTTCCAAGTTATGTTAGTATTTCACACAGTGGGTTTTGTCTTGTTAAGCAGGGAAGTCTATTAGAAACAACATACACTATTTAAATAGTCTATATGTTCTGCTACATAAAGCAGAAACAAATATTTAACATTTTTTTGATGGTTCATTATTGTTAATAAGTGTTCAGAACTTTATCATATATGGTGGCTGCTTCATGAATTCCGCTGGTTTTGACACTACATTGATACAGCTAAATCCTTATACAGGCGGTCCCCGGGTTACAAACAAGATTGGGTCTGTAGGTTTGTTCTTAAGTTGAATCTGTTTGTAAGTCGGAACAGGTACATTTCTTAAGTGTATTTCCAGCCAAAAAACGATTTTTAAGCTTTTTGGATAGCATAGGGAAGGGTTAACCCTGTAACATTTTTTTTTGCTGTCTGTGCCCCGTTCAGAAGATTTCACCTCACTTTCTGTCCCTATGACAATTGGATTTAGAAAATTTTGGGTTGTTGCGGAAATAAGCCTTGGTGATAAAGCACCAGTGGAGGTACTCTTTTCCTATAATAACTCTTACAGGAGTGAATCTCCCTTCCTAGGGGTAGATTTCCTCTCACGTCCTGTTGTCTCCCTCCGTTTGTAAGTCAGATGTTTGTAACTAGGGGATCGCTTGTACTAGGAGTCTCTCCTTCCCACCAACCTACACAATACAGCAATGGGAAGCTCTATATCCACTTTTCAGGATAAATCCCTTATTTTCTATGCATATATGGCAGTCTAGTGCCTGGTAACCTTCACTGGAAAGAGCACAAATGACACTAAAATAGGTGACCAATTACCAGAGTATTTAAAAAAAAAATTGTTTAAGTGTACTGTATATGGGGTTAACCTGACCTTGCATCCTGCTATGTACAGTGGAACCTCAGATTACGAGCATAATCGGTTCCAGGAGAATGCTCGTAATCCAAAGTACTCGCATATCAAAGCGAGTTTCCCCATTGAAGTAAATGGAAACAAAAATAATTGGTTCCGCATTGACTTCAATGGCATGCAATACCGCATGTGGTCAGAGGTGGGGGGGCCCGAGGACACCTCGGTATGACTCAGTTCCCGAGGTCAGCCGAGCTGTCCTCAGGCCTTTCCGTGCATTTCCGAATGGCGGTGATCGACGCCGCTCAGCTCCGCCCCCCCCCCACCACAGGCCAAACATGGTACTGCACACGCTTTGGACTGAATCATACTCGTTTTGCGAGACAACACTCGCAAACCGAGTTACGATTTTTAAAAATACAGTGCTCGTATTGTGAAACGCTAGTTAACCGCGTTACTCGCAATCTGAGGTTCCACTGTATATCTGAAGTTAAGTGGCTTATTATTAGTGGTATTCATGCAACATTTCAAACACTAGAATGCACTAGTGTACAAAGTAGTCTTTTAAAATGACTGTTATGTTATGGAAAATGCATAACAATTGGGGAAATCTTGACCAGCTATTTCACCTTATATTTCCTTAACTGTGCAAAATGTATAACTTGCTATAACAAAAACTCTGTGAAAGCCTTTACTCTTGATTTACATCAAACAGACTACCGAAGTAGTCTCACCGGTCCTTGGACATTACATTTACAAACGTTAAAAAGGAATTCTATAAACATATGCTACTTTTTTGTTGTTGTTTTTGTTCCAAACCAAAGTTTATTGAGCAAAGAAAAATGGAGGAAAAAAAATTAAGGGTGAGGTATACAAAATCCAGAACAAATATAGTATCTTAGCTGTATACATTTAGATGGTTTGTTTTTTAAACAAGATCATGTTTTAAATAATAATTCAATATACCAATAGCACGCAAAGATTTAAATAAGTAAAAACAAATGCAACATAAATAAAAATAAAGCAAGATAGCTAGAAAAGGTAGCCATCAAACTAGCTGATAAAAAGTAAACAGGGTTTCGGCTTTAAACTAAAAATAATGGGAGATAACAGTTACTTGGCCAATCTGGTCAAGAAATTTTTCTTCACGTTGTAAAAAGCTGCTGCTCGGTAAGGCATCTTTTCAACTTTACAGTTGTATTCTGTCAAGCAGACAGAAAGTAAAACCAGATAATGAAACAGTTTTATTAGCAACATTCACATTGTCTTTTCTGTGATTTAAAATTATATTGCAGTGACCATATCTTCACAGTTCACAAATACCTACAAAAACAAACATATTTATACAATATTGCTATGTGCCACAGAAAGACTGCAGCTACCATAAAATTTGTGCTATAATTTCAATCTTCATTCCAGCACCTCTAGTTTACAACTAGGTTGCTCACAAAACAAGTTATCCATGCTGGAATTCTTAATGGTTATTCGTTTTGACAAGTCTTCATTCACATACAGGTGATACTCGAAAAATTTG
Organism: Lithobates sylvaticus; assembly: GCA_028564925.1. Taxonomy (NCBI): domain Eukaryota; kingdom Metazoa; phylum Chordata; class Amphibia; order Anura; family Ranidae; genus Lithobates; species Lithobates sylvaticus. The sequence goes on from CM053029.1 coordinate 437,823,564, forward strand.
AATATCGTGCAAAAGTTAATTTATTTCACTAATGCAACTAAAAAGGTAAAACTAATATACGAGATAGTTCAAGCTGTGATTTGTCATAATTGTGATGATTATGGCTTACAGCTCATGAAAACCCCAAATCCACAATCTAGGAAAATTATATTACATGCAATCAATAAAACAAGGATTGTACATAGAACAATATTGGACCTCTGAAAAGTATAAGCATGCATATGTACTCAGTACTTGATTTGGGCCCCTTTTGCAGCAATTACTGCCTCAATGCGGCGTTGCATGGAAGCTATCAGCCTGTGGCACTGCTGAGGTGTTATGGAAGACCAGGATGCTTCAATAGTAGCCTTCAGCTCTTCTGCATTGTTCGGTCTCATGTCTCATCTTTCTCTTGGCAATGCCCCATAGATTCTCTATGGGGTCCAGGTCAGGCAAGTTTTCTGGCCAATCAAGCACAGTAATCCCACGGTCATTGAACCAGGTTTTGGTGCTATTGCCAGTGTGGGCAGGTGCCAAGTCCTGCTGGAAAATGAGCATTCCCATAGAGCTCGTCTGCAGGAAGGAAGCATGAAGTTCTCCAACATCTGCTGATAGACGGCTGCGTTGACCCTGGACTTAATGAAGCACAGTGGACCAACACCAGCAGATGACATGACTCCCCAAATCAATACAGACTATGGAAACTTCACACTGGACTTGAAAGCATCTTGCAGTGCCTCTCCATTCTTCCTCCATACTCTGGGTCCTTGGTTCCCAAATGAGATGCAAAATTTTCTATCATCAGAAAAGAGGACTTTGGACCACTGAGCAACAGACCAGGTCTGTTTTTCTTTAACCCAGGTAAGACTCTTCTGACGTTTGTTGTTCAGGAGTGGCTTGACAAGAGGAATACGACATTTGAAGCTCATGTCCAGGATCCGTCTGTGTGTGGTGGCTCTTGATGCACGGACTCCTGCCTCAGTCCACTCCTTGTGAAAATCCCCAACACTTTTGAATGGCCTTTCCCTGACAATCCTCTCCAGGCATGAAATAGTTTTTTTTCTGAAAAAAACGTGTTCGAAAAATTGCTGCGCAAATACCGTGCGAGATAAAAAGTTGCAACGAGCGTCATTGTATTCTCTAGGGTCTTTGCTAAAAAAACATATGTAATGTTTGGGGGTTCTATGTAATTTTCGAGGAAAAAAATTATGAATTTTACATGTAGGAGAGAAATGTCAGAATTGGCCTGGTTGCGAAGTGGTTAACAAAAAAAGCTGAAAATTGGTCTGGACAGGAGGGGGGGTTTAAGTGCCCAGTAAGCAAGTGGTTAAAGGCGCATATTGGTTATTTCTTTTAGGAAACTTCACCCAAACCTATTCAGAGTATATTTTTTGAAACATGCATCTAACACAGCAAGACTTTCTATGCTAGTGCCAGGGTAAACTAGAATTAAAATCACTTATTAAGTTTTACCCCCGGCGAGCGGCCGAAAAAGGGTTAAAGACCCCCGCAGAGCGCCGCCTTTGCGGCGGTATTGCCGCGGTTTTTTGATTCAAATCAATGGGAAGGAGCGGTATAGGAGCGGTATAGGAGCGGTGAACACACCGCTCCTATACCGCTCCAAAGATGCTGCTAGCAGGACTTTTTTTGCCGGCTTTCACACTGGAGTGAATGGGGCAGGATTTTTTTCAGGCGGTATACAGGCGCTATTTTTAGCGCTGTACCGCCTGAAAAACGCCCCAGTGTGAAAGGGGCTTAATATTTTAGCTTTGGTCAAATTTGGTTGATTAGCAAACCTCTGCATGCATTGTTGCCAATAATGGTATACTATGGTCAAATCTACGCCTTTAGAAGCATACAGGGAAGCGCAACCTACTTACACAGGACTTCAGTTTTTCATCCAGGCATTGCTTTAGTGCAGTTTTTGACACCAAAATCCTTTTTGTCGAAAATCTAAAAACCCATGGTATACTGCAGGGTGGCTATATCAAAAAGAATGCTGCAGGCTCATTACAGTTCCTCACATACAGAAAGCCTTAAGTTTTTACAGTTTCTTGCAAAATTTACAAAATTTCTTGCAACCACCAATAGGGCCAAATCTTGGAATTCCTAAATGTGACTGCTGATACAGAAAGGAGAGAGTAAGGGAGTTACAGAGTACATCCTTCAAGACAAACTCCCAGTGACTCTGTGAGAATTCCTAAGATGCCTTTCACACTGGTGCCGCCCAAGCTAGTTTTAGCTGCACTTTACCGCCGTTTTAGCAGTGCCTTTCGGGCCACTAGCGGGGAGCTTTTTTTGCGGGGAGCTTTTAACCCCCCGATAGCGGCCAAACAAAGGGTTAAATGCACCCGTGTTGCGGGGCTGCCGCAGCACTTTGCAGGCACTTTGGCAGCGCTGCCCATTCATTTTAATGGGCAGGGCGTTTTGGGAGCGGTGTATTCACCGCTACCAAACCGCCCCAAAGATGCTGCTTTCAGGACTATTCAGAACATTCCACAAGCACACCGCCTGGGCTTTCACACTGGGGAGACATGAGAGGTGCTTTACAAGTGCTATTTTAGCACTAAATCGCCTGAAAAGTGCCTAGTGTAGAACCCATGGAACTCAAATGTGTTTTACAGTGGAATTAAACTCACTGCTTATAAACTTGCCAGCCCATCATGAGCTTCTGGAACCAGTTAAGTGTGTATATCCTACTCATTACCCACGCTCTACCACCACACAACCCCTTTCTTCCATTTAGTTTTAAAGATGATCATACGCACCCTTGCTTCACCCCTCATTGAACCAATAATCAACTTAGCTTTATATCTGCCTGCTAGCTGATACTTGTTCCATTATCAAAAAATGGAACTCAACAAACCCTCGTACAAACATCATCAATGTTAAAACCGCTATTCAGTATGTCTACCTAAATTAAAAACTGCTGAATTAAAGCAAGATAAAGAACTTATGTCCAAGTGGAAAGAATATACTAGGACTATCTCATATGGCCAAGAATAAAGCCCCATACACACGGTCGGACTTTTTCATCAATTTGGTCCGATCGGACAAGGTTGTTGAAAAATCAGACCGTGTGTATGCACCATCGGACAGTGTTCGTCGGTTTGTCCGTCGGACAAAGTCTTATCTCCTGCTGGAAAGATTTCCCGTCAACCCGGTCCGATCACACCAAATCCGATCGTGTGTACGGTTGTCCGACCGGACAAAGTGCTACGCATGCTCAGATCACATTACAAGACCAAAGCTATTGGCTACTAGCCTCTACGTAGTCCCGTCGTAGGCAACAAACGTCACCACGTTCAGAATGATCGGATTTTCCGACAACTTTGTCCGATCGTGTGTACGCAAAACCAACATCAGACAAAGTATGACGGACATGGTCCGACGGACCTGGTCCACGGATTGTCCGCGCGTGTGTATGGGGCTTAAGTTGGACCTTCTGCCCACATACTGAACCAATTAATTTCCTTGCTTATCCTATATTCTGCTACTATTGCTGCATCGTCTCCGATCTTAGGTGATCTGGTTGCTTTTTTTTTTTCTTTTCTTTTCCTCCAGGATATGGATTTGTGTCCGGTTATGTTTTTCGATTAGTTGTTCTTATTATCCATTGTTCTCTCTCCTTTCTTTTAGGTTAGGAAGTGAGCGTGTTGTCCCTGAAGTTGAGGTGTGAAAAGCAAAAAAAATGGACAAGTGTAAGGATTTGGCAAGGGCTAAATTATGGCTAAACTGTGTCAGAGCAACTCCAAAATTGCAGCTCTCATGGGATGTTCCCAGCCTGCAGTGGTGAGGACCTACCAAACTGGTCCAAGGAAGAAAAAAACAGTGAACCGGCAACAAGGTTATGGGTGCCCAAGGCTCAATGGAGGAGCAAAGGCTGGCTCCTGTAGTCCTATCCCATAGAAGAGCTACTGTAGCTGAAAATACTTTAAACTTTAATGCTGGTTGTGATAGCAAGGTGTTAGGACACAGAGTGCATCACCGTTTGTTGTGTACGGGGCTATATAGCCAATGAGGGTGCCCATGCTGACCTGTGTCCACAACCAAAAGTGCCTGCAATGGGGGCATGAGCATCGAGACTGGTCTGATGAATTAAGTTTTTTTCTCTTACATAATTAGGATGGTTGGGTGCATGTGTGTCGCTTACCTGGGGAAGAGATGGCAGCAGGGTACATTATAGGAAGAAGGCAAGCCGGCGGAGGAAGTGTGATTGGTGTCAAAATGGGAACCTACTCAATATTAGGTGGGTGGCCATAATGTTATGGCTGATCGGTGCATGTTCTTATAGGGAAAATCTAGAGATTTTAATTGTTTGTATTGCCTAAATGTAATTAAATGTCTTGAATTTGTCCTGAAAAATAGCAGTCACTCTGATGCCTATAGCCTCATGGCTGTATATCTACAGCATGAAGCACTGCTACTTGAGACTGCTAGTTAAAAGAGATTTGAAGTGAGATTTGGCATCATCACTACTGTGCAGCCGACATATCCTTTAGCTAGAAATAACGTGGAAGTGTAATTATCTTTTTGCTTCTGTTTCATCCTGTTTGGGTGTTTTGAACCTATTCTGCTGCTTCTTTAATCACCCCCACCAGTATTTAGATCACCAGTCATCATGGGGGGCAGCTCTGACATGATGATTTTCTACACAGTACTGAAGAAAACATCAGCTGCAGAGAGACTACAGGTCATACTGGTGAACAGCCCTTTGCCCTCTTGCTTGCTTTATTTGAGCCTTCACAATTCAGTTCCTCTTTAATCACTTAGTTCCTGACTCAAACTGTATTGTAGCTCTATTCAAATCTATGATGGCTGACAACACAGACGCGCCAGCAGTGTACAAGATTTCCACCAGGAGAGGAATAAAACAAGGAGCAGGTCATGACCATCCTAACTCAAGTAAATAAACAGCTGGGTTTGGGGGTTTTCAGAGTAAACTTATGTAGGGGGGGTCAGGGATGGTGGGTATGTTTTAATAAATGTACACCTTTACATTAAAAGGGTTATAAACCCTTAGAAATATCCAGTGAAGTGACTGGCCATGGGTTATACACAGAGATGAAAAAAATCCTGTACCTGTTCTCTACATCTGTTCAAATCCAGAATTTTTTAAACTTGTCTAAGCTGTCAGAAAACAGGGGGTGGAGAGCTGAAGTTACACGCTGTATAGCTCAAGGAGGAGAGCTCTGACAGCTGATTGGAGAGAAGGAACACACCCCCCTTAACACAGCACACAGGAACAGAGCTGAGGTTGTCAATCATCTGTCACTTTTTTACTCTGGATGTCAGAAAAACTTTGCAGAAGTGACTAATGCTGATAGCAGAGGAACGACGCAGCAGACAGAAATTACATTTAGTGCTCTTGACTAAGACAAGTGCACACTAGAGGGATAGGCTTTGTTCATACAGTGGGAAAATAATTATTTGATCCCCTGCAGGTTTCCCCAGTTACAAAGAAATGGAGGGTCTATAATTTTTATCATAGGTATATTTTAAATGAAAGAGACAGATTAGCAACCAAAAATCCAGGAAAAAAACACATCATGTAAAAGGTTATAAATTGAGTTGCAGTTCAGTGAGTAAAATAAGTATTTGAGCCCAAAGCAAAACATTAATTAGTTCTTGATGGAGGTAAGACGTTTCTTGTAGTTGGTTACCAGGTTTGCACACATCTCAGGAGGGATTTTGGTCCACTCTTCTTGACAGAGCTTCTCTAAATCCTTAAGGGTTCTTGGCTATTGCGTGGCAACGCAAAGTTTCAGCTCCCTCCATAAATTTTCTATTGGATTAATGTCTGGAGACTGGCTAGGCCACTCCATGACCTTAATGTGCTTCTTCTTGAGCCACTCCTTTGTTGCCTTGGCATTTTGTTTTGGGTCATTGTCATACTGGAAGATCCATCCACGACCCATCTTCAGTGTTCTGGCTGAGGGAAGAAAGTTCTCATCCAAGATATTGCAATACATGGCCCGGTCATTTGCCCCACAATGCGGCAAAGTTGGCCTGTACCTTTAACAGCACCAATGCATCATGTTTCACCTCCATGCTCGACTGTAGGGATGGTGTTCTTAGGGTCATAGTCAGCATTTTACTTCCTCCAAACACAGCGAGTCGAGTTAATGCCAAAGAGCTCAATTTTAGTCTCATCTGACCACAGCACTTTCTCCCAATCCTTCTCTGAATCATTTAGATGTTCATTGGCAAACTTCAGACGGGCCTGTACATGTGTCTTGTTGAGGAGGGGTACCTTGCGGTCGCTGCAGGAAATGGTTTGTTTGGTGACTGTGGTCCCAACTGCCTTGAGATCATTCACAAGCTCCTCCTGTGTAGTTCTGGGCTGATCCCTCACTTTTCTCATGATTATCCTTACTCCATGAGGCAAAATCTTGCATGGAGCTCCAGACTGAGGACGATTGATGGTTATTTTGTATTTCTTCCATTTGTGAATGATTGCTCCAACAGTTGTCTCATTCTCACCAAGCTTCTTGCTGATGGTCTTGTAGCCCATTCCAGCCTTGGGCAGGTCTACAATCTTGTCCCTGACATCCTTTGACTGCTCTTCGGTCTTGCCCATGATGGTGAGGTTGAATGGAAGAAAGATTCTGTGGACAGGGGTCTTTTATACACATAACAAGTTTCATTAGGAGCAACTTCTTAAATTGACAGGACTAATCTGTGTACCACATGAGCACATACTGTAGCCAGTTTGTGGGAGCCAGAATTATTGTTGGTTGTTAGGGGATCAAATACTTACTTTATCACTGAACTGCAACTCAATTTATAACATTTGTATCATTTGTTTATTTCTGGATTTTTGGTTGATGTTTTCTCTCTATCATTAAATATAAACCTATGATGAAAAATATATACCCTTCATTTAGTGGTAAGTGGGCAAACTTACAAAATCTGCAGGGGATCAAATAATTGTTTTCCCCACTTTATTTCATGTCTGAGGTTTGCAACCACTTTAAAATTAACAAGGTCCCCCAAAAACTCATTGGGATCAGGCTTTTTGCATTAATGAGTTGCTAGCTACTTCCGGGTTATGGCTACCACACAGAGAAGAATCCGCATGAGAAACAAGTTGACTGGCTACCTGAGCATCTATCCAGTACCTCTTCTTTATACAGATGCACTGTTGAGCATGGGTCATAGCCAAATCTCAGTTATAAGTGGTCTTACAGTAGGTGGAAAGGCCACACAAACTCTTAGACCCCATCTACACAGGACGCTGCTAAACGTACGTTCAGAGGCAGTTGGACGCTTTTTTCAACTGCCACTGAACTCATTCAATGTTATCCTATGTGACTATGAACACAGTCTTATTTATTGACTTTAAGAAGTTGCGTTTAGCAGCGTTTCTTCTAAAGCAAAAAAAATGGGTTCAGATGCTGAAGTTTCCGATGCCAAACTTGTCTAAACGCGGTAACCCGCATTTAGCCGCGTTTTGTTTATAGGAGTTTTTCGTTTTTGGGCGTTTTTTTTAAACGCTTCTAAAAGAAAACGCAGCTAAACGCGGCATGTAAAAGCGCCAAAACTGTTGTTCTGGCGAACTTGTAAAAAATGTCCCGTGTACATGGGGCCTTAAAATCACACTTCTCCCTTTGCTCTGCCAATTTTCTGTATACATTTATAATAAAACAATATAGAAAAACTTTACTATGTGCAGTCAAACCCTCTGGCTCATGTCTTTTCTGGGCAGCTTGTGGCGTTCAAGCTGATGGATGTCTCAGAAGCACTATCTACTGGCCAATAACGGTGCTAAACAGCAATGCCTTGACATCCCTACCAACAGCAGTTAGGAGTTCTGGCTCAGAGAGCCGACAGAACTGTGGAAAAATCACAGGAGAAAAAAAGATTCACAACAGCACTGGCAAGGTCAACAGTTAACAACCTGATACACATTTAGAACTTAAGAAAACAGTATAATAGATTGTTAGGAAATTTCTACAATTTAAAGCAGAACTTAACCCATCGATTTAACAGTTTAAAAAAAAACTGTTCCATTCCTGGAACGTGTCGGAAATGCAATTGTCACATTGGTTGTGCTCTCAACCAATATGTCAAAACATCAAATTACTGTTCCCATAACTGATCACATGTGCAGCACCATGGCAGTTGCAGATCAAACAGAAGCCAAGATGGCAGCTTCCATGGCTGAAAACGACAGGAGGGTTTAGTTCTGCTTTAAGTAGAGTTGCACGCCGATATACGTCGGCACAATGGCAGCAGTGGGCAAATGGGCATACCTGTACATCCCCTTTAATTGTTGGGGCTAGCGGACGCCACATACAGCATGACCATGACCGCGCCCGCTATGTAAACAAGGAATTTCCCCGTTCTGCCTAGAGACATGACAGGGATCTACTGCTCCCTGTCATCGGGAGCAGTGATTGCTGTCATGTCAGTGGTAGCCTATCCTCCCACAGATAGAATCACTCCCTAGGACACACTTAACCCCTTGAACACCCCCTAGTCTTTGACCCCTTCCGTGCCAGTGTCATTTACACAGTAATCAGTGCATTTTTTATAGCACTGATCGCTGTATAAATGACAATGGCCTCAAAATAGTGTCAAAATTATCCGATATGTCTGCCATAATGTCGCAGTCAGGATAAAAATCGCAGATCGCCGCCATTACTACTAAAAAAAAAATGTATAATAAAAATGCCATAAAACTATCCCCTATTTGGTAGATGCTATAACTTTTGCGCAAACCAATCAATATGCACTTATTGCGATTTGTTTTACCAAAAATATGTAGAATACATATCGGCCCAAACTTATTATTGCAAAAAGTAAATATTTTATTTTTTTTTCAAAATTGTTGCTCTTATTTTGTTTATAGCGCAAAAAAAAAAAAAAAAAAAAACGCAGATGTGATCAAATACCACCAAAAGAAAGCTCTATTTGTGGGAAAAAAAGGACGTCAATTGTGTTTTGATGTTACATCGCATGGCTGTGCAATTGTCAGTTAAAGCGACACAGTGCTGAATTGCAAAAAGTGCTCTGGTCAGGAAGGGGGTAAAATCTTCCGGGGCTGAAGCGGGTAATATGATCTCTAACTCGTGAGCAGCATTACGAGTTTTCCAAATATTTACCAACTTTGAGTCCAACTCAATGTTTTCTGGATAAAACTGTTAAAAAAAATTAGAACAGGGTGAACAGGCTAGATTTTTGCCATGTTAAATGCATTTCTGTTTATTCAAATTTGATTATTTTTAGGAGAAATTAATACTAATCAAGAACAAAGCCCACCCAGGACTTTTAACAATCACTGTAATAAGCGATAAGAGAAAATACTAATTATATAGGCGTCAGACATACTGCTGCGTTCTCTGTGTACAAATAACGACAGTTTATTAAGTACTGTAGATCGTTTTCTAAATCAGCAATTCTCCAACACACTTGCTTTGTTTTAACCCGATACTTTATAAGATCATTTCTTATCTGTCATTCAATTTCCCAGGTCCCCCTCAAATAGTCTTCATTGGGCCTATAAAGACCACGGTATTAGCACTGTATTTTCTTAGATAATTCAAACAGGGCTAAGAGTTTAGTGGAAGTAATTCTAAGAGCAGGAAAAGGTTTTATTCCTATTTAGTTGTACATCAAAATCCTTTGCTACTGTGATACAAACATCTGTTATACTCCCCCCGTCATCCAATCAAAACAGTTTTGCAGCTGTCGGTATTGATTTGTTCTCTTATCATTGGAACAAGCGCCATCTATGAAACGTGTGAATGGGAAAAATAATTAATTCAACCCAAATCACTTTCAAAATTAGAACCTGACAGCAACACAATACAGGATATAATCATAAGGACAGGAATATCACTTCCCCCTTGAAACAAAACAGCTAAGCAACTGTGAAATTACAATATGGTCTACATTTAAGACGAATGTTCACATTAAGTATTGAAAGCCACCCTCTCAAGCTGTGTATCTATTAAAACAATATAAGAAGGTAATTCTCCTAAACCCATTGTCATCGAAGCAGAAACAGAAAATATAGCTGCCGTATACTTGTTTCCAAATAACCATATATACATTGAGGTTCTATCGATTTTCTTTTTTTTTTTTACTTCACCTATTACTATATAATACTTTCATGCTTTTTTAATAGGACAAAGAGCAACAGTGTATTAACCCCCTAGAAGCCAAAACACATCTCTTCTTGTCTTGTCCAAATTACAGCTCTGAAATGTAAACTGATTTGTTGCCATGGCTTACTGCATATTTTGCATCATTATTCATGCTATGTATTGTGCAGTATTAAAAGGAGTTGTAAAGGCAGAAGTTTTTTTTTATCTTAATGCATTCTATGCATTAAGATAAAAAGCCTTCTGTCTGCAGAAGCAGCCGCCCCAGCACCCACTAATACTTACCTGAGCCTCATCTCTATCTAGCGATGTCCACAAGTGTCTTGGCCACCTGAGACTCTTCCTCCTGATTGGCTGAGACACCGCAGCGGTGCCACTGGCTCCTGCTGCTGTCTAGCAAAGTCAGTCAGCCAATCAGGAGAATGAGGGGGTGGGGCCGGGCCGCAGCTCCGTTTCTGAATGGATACAAAGAGCTGTGACTTGGCTCCAGTGCCCCCATAGCAAGCTGCTTGCTGTGGGGGCACTCGACAGGAGGGAGGGACCAGGAGCACAGAAGAGGGACAAGAGAAGAGAAGGATCTGGAGGTAAGGTAAGTATAACATGTTTGTTATTTTTATTGTAAAGTCATGTTTTTTTTCATTCACTTTAAGAAAGCACTTCCACTAAGAACTGCTTACTGTGGAGCTGCACCATGGTACTGCCCCCATATAATTACTTAAACAGTTGATCTATCTGTAAGATTCATTGATTTTTTTTTTTCTTTCTTTAAACAATATGTACTTTTTTTTTGTGGGAACTCTGCATTTTTTTTTTTTATATTACAAGACTTACAAAAAACAGCAAAGGTAGAGTGAACCTATAGTCTGGTCTAGACATTTATACTAGGGTTGCACCAATACCGTTTTTAATTGGCAAGTATGAGTACCGATACTTTCAGTCAAGTACTCGCCGATACCGAGTACCGGTAGCTTTGCAGTGCGATTTGAGCCCAAACAAAATGAATAGGCTCAAATCGCACTGCAAAGAATCACATGCGATTTGAACAGGAATGCGCCACCATTCCTGACTGAATTGCAAATGGATTCCAGCACTGCTCCTGTGTGAAGCCAGGCTGAAGTCGCTATGACAAGCTTGGGTTCACAAAAGGGTGACCGCATGTGATTCGGACAGAAATAGCACCACTTTCCTGTTTAAATCACACGCATATGTTTGCAGTGCGATTTGAGCGCAAAGGTATCAGTTTCAGGGATCGGAGCATTTGCGAGTACTCATACAAATGCTTAGTAGCGGCACCAATATCGGTATCGGTGCAACCCTAATTTGTATAGTTAGTAACGTAACATGTGGGTGGAAAAACATGAGTATAACAAATTCTAAAAAGATCAGCGCTGTTACCATCACTTGTAAATGTAGCGCTGGCTCATGACGAGCAGGCGCTATTGTTTTTCAAAAATTAAGTTGCCTGAAGCCACAGTTGGGCTTCAGGATAATTTCTCTAAATTTCTAAATTTCTGGTTTCAGTACCAGTCCAGCTGGGTTGCACTGGGTTCTCCTTGACCGTAGGTGTCGCTGTCACCGCTGGCAAGAATGGAAACACAGACTAGCTGGATGCATTGAATGCCACTTATCTCTCGGAACCAGCCCAGTGGCAGTGTTTTCCTGCTGTGCATTCTGGGGGGTGGTATTTAAGGTACCGACGCCATGTGGGGTGGGGGAGTTTTTTTCTGTCCGCTTGGTTCTGGTGGTCCTCCTGACCCAGCCCCGTGGCCCTCCTGGCCTGGGGGTGTGGAACCGTGCATCCTGTGTCTCAGGCTGGCTGGCCCAAGGCAACGCAACTGAAGGGATAGGTCTGAGCGAATTTCGGAGCCTACTGATCCAGGGATGGTCCGGTGCCATCTCATCTGAAGGGAGAGGCCCAGCAACTGAACAACCCCAGGGGAGGACTTTTTCAGGAAAAGACTGTGCACAAGGCTGGTTTCTCTGAAGAAGCATGGAGACTTAGTTGAAGGACGCAACCTGGATCAACACTCATACAGTATCGTCGGATCGGCTGAGAGAAACTGGTACTGTATGTCAGTTCTTTAAATTCATCCAAATCCCTCAGTAACGCAACAAGTGTAACTTACAAGTCTGTGGCAGAGACTTTGCTGAGCATCCCACCGGCTGCTAGGCCTAGTGAGAGAGGTCTATCTGGGGGTTGTTGAATCCAGTTTATGGAACAGTTCTTATCCTCTGGATTCTGCTAATATCTTCACCCTGCAATTTAAGTACCTGAACTCACCCCTAACCCTCTACCCGTTTATTAAGAGACTTTGCTCTTTTTCTAAATAAATAATCCAAACAAAGGATTCAGTGTCATTTTTTTTGGGCTACTTTCCATGGGATCCCCAAGACGGAGAAGCAAGCAGGTGCGGTAACGGTAAGCCCAAATCAAGCCAGCAGCTCCTTCGGGGGTCAGTGCTACATAAACTACTTGGGAATCTCACTAAATGCTATAAGTCAACAAAGTGCAAAGGGTTTGAACTTTTGTGACTTATGGCCTTTAATAAGATACACAAGTAGTTTATCAGCGATGTTAACATCGCTGTTCTTTTTAGAATGTATGTTCTATTTATCACAGTGTATCATAAACTGTACATGGTTTGGAGCAGAAGCTATTTACACATGATTTCACAGAGCAGTATAATTTAATTTGCAATAAGATTTCACTTACAGTGCAGGTTTCTTTTGCCATCGTCAAGAATCATGAGTGTTAAGCATCTGATGCTACCCTTGTTCTTTTTTTCCAAGTTGCATAATAATGCAAAAGTACTTATCAAAATGTTGTACCCTGGAGAAATAGAAGCTAGCCATAACCGTGGCAATGAGAACACATAGCTTTCAACCTAAAACATGATTTTGATGGCATAAACATGATCATTGGGTATAGGGAATGGCCAGTGGCACTTATTACAGACTGTATAAATTGCCAGCTAATACAATTAGTAACTTGGATTTTCCTCAGAATAAGGCAGCAGATTTGACAAAGTTATATCTCCTTATTCCAGTGTGTGATGACAAGAGCTAGAAATATGCACTGGGGAAGGTCTGCTATGGACAATTAGTATGGAGGTACCTTGAGTGCGTACAACCTATATAGTGGAACAACCATAAGCAATAAGAATTTAGCTTGATAACAGATGAAAGTGTAAAAGCTGTGCATGCTGATTGTAAAGGATTACGGTTAAGTACTTGAGTAATGCTAATGGTAAAGTTAATGAGATATCATGGGTATGATGTACAGTAAATGTATTTCATGCACTATAATGTAGTATTAAACCCAAAAGAAAACATTTATTATATTGCAGCTTACCAATTCTTAGATGTGATGGCTGCATTGGTTTCCTTTTTTAGGCTCTCTTTATTCTATTTTCATCTGGTAATCCAGCCAGCAAGTTTTATGTTTTTCACAACACACACTCTTCAGCAGAATATATAAGTTTACATGGATGAGACGAACCATTTAACACTGACAGGGGTGATTCAAATGATCAGCTTTTATTTATTCTTTCAAAACCTTTATCTCAAATGGAAAATAACTGTTTGCTCTAACTCAGTGGTTCTCAAGTCCTGTCCTCAGGACCCACTAACAGGCCAGGTTTGCAAGATAACTGAAATACATCACAGGTGATATCATTTGCTGCTCAGTGATTGCAGTATTCTAGTCTGCATCTCCCCAAGGTAATACCTAAAATCTGGCCTGTTGGTGGGTCCTGAGGACTGGAGTTGAGAACCACTGCACTAACTTATCATAAAGTGTGAGCTGGAGTCTGGCTTCAATTTGTGGTTCTAAATCTGCTAATACATCCAACACTACCCTTCTCCCAGACTAAGAATGCTGCTGTCTGCTGTGCCTCGTATTCTCATTCCTCCAGAGTTGTGTTATTGTCCAGATCACCAGGTGAAAACAGAGAGGAAAAAGACAAAGAACATAAAACTGATGTAGCAACCACATCTTATGATTGGTAAGATGCAATATAATGCATTTTTCGTTTTGGGTTTATACCGCTTTAAGTAAACCCTTATAGTACCATAGCAAGAGGTGTGCTGAATTCTCTCTTAAGGGCCGTACACACGATCTGACAACAAACATGCAAATTAGCTGTTTTGGACCAACATCCGACCGTGTGTACGCTCCATCGGACCAACTTTTTCAGTTTTCATCTGACTTTTGTTGGCTGTGCGAACGTACCAACTTTCTGCCAACAAAAGTCAGATGGAGCAAAGTCCGACCGTGTGTACACAAAACCATTGGACTTTTGTACAAAGTACAAAACACACATGCTCAGAACCAATGCAAAAGATCAGACAACAATACAGAAGTTGACCAAAGGTGGCGCTGGAGTATTTGAACATCCTCTTTTGAAGTGTCGTCAGTACGTTGAAATGTCACTACGTTCATGTTTGTTGCCTAAAAAGTCTGATCGTGTGTATGCAATACAAACTTGGGGCCAACGCTCTTTGTACAAAAATCCACAGGAAAGTTTGTACAAAGTCCGATCGTGTGTATGAGGCTTAACATAAACCTTTCAGTATATTTATTAGTGGAAGTAGGGGGACAAAATTGAAGGCCGTTAGAAATTTCTGGACAGATGTAGCGACTTCTCTCCTCTGTAACAGGACTTAACTTCTCTCCTACTCCTCAAACGGTCTAATGCCAGGTACATCCGATCGCACATTCCGACAACAAAATCCATGGGACTTTTTTACGACGGATGTTGGCTCAAACTTGTCTTGCATACACACGGTCACACAAAGTTGGTGGGAGATTGCGAACGCCAAGAACAGAATGAAGTTCAATAGCCAGTGCGACTCTTCTGCTTGATTCTGAGCATGTGTAGAACTTTGTGCGTCGGAATTGTGTACACATAATCGGAATTTCCGACAACGGATTTTGTTGTTGGAAAATTGGAGATCCAGATCTCAAATTTTGTGTGACGGAAATGTCCGATGGAGCCTACACACAGTCGGAATTTCTGACAAAAAGCTCCCATTGAACATTTTCCGCCAGAAAATCCGACCGTGTGTACGGGGCATTACTCAGCATGGATTCACACCTATAGCCCGCAAACATTAAAGCTACAATCACACATCTTCATAGCTATTCGCCCAACAAGAGCCAGGAAAAGTGCTCATTCCCCCACTTTAGAGGAAGTAGTAAGCATACTTAATGATCATTGTTTGCTTGAATATGCCTTTTCCTAGGCGAACTTACAGATGCAATCCTTCTTATCTAACTGGCGCCCCTGGATTATTCATCATAGAGGCCCTGGAGATCTTAAAAATTGTTTCCACCGTGTTTAAAGATCTACTCAAGACAATGCATAACAATGGCACCGTCTCATGCTGGGTGGTCCTTTGCAACAAGACTTTTTTGGATGCTGCTCCTTTACTTCCCATGTATACCATCGCCTACGATTTTATCCTCCTGTCAATACCTTGTATTTTGATTCCTACATTCCCATACATATTTGACGAGTCATTGTTTATAGTATATTGTGCCCTTTTGGTCACGGTTTTATGAGTAATATTGTGACATACTGCTTTCTTAACTGTATATTCTAAACAGTGTGATTTTTTTTTTGTATTTTACTAAAATTCTTCAACAAAGAATAAAGTAAAAAAAAAAATAGTAGTTGAAGGCTGTTGAAGTAAACCACAGTGAAAGAGATCCACAGGCTGGCTTCAACTCAATCTCCTTCCATTGCACACACCCATCTAATGTATTTCACCCAGTCACTGTGGTTAATTTCAACAGCGTGCAGCACCGCTCCTTACATTTGAAATTTTGCTATCGAGTCAGGGGAACAGCACCTGGCAGCAGTAATGTATGGTGGCATTTAGAGCAAAGCTTTTTCTTATGTTTTGAAATCTATAATTTACCTTTGCATTATTGGCTGAGATAATTCAAAAAATGTATTATAGTTATTATTATTACGTATGTATATAATTTGAGCTGATGTGGTTCTGACTCTCTCAGAGAAGAATTTCAGCTGAATTGGGAATATTTACCAGTTCAACGTGCAAAGTAATAATAAAATATAAATCAGCATGCCAGTTTATAGTAGTTAATCTTGCCCATATTACAATCATATGAGACACCTGACAAGCACTAGAGCTTGTAATTCAGTGATTATCTTGTTGAGTTAAAGCTTAACTTCAAGAAAAAATGTTTTTTTTTAGATATCAGCTGTGTTAAAAAAAAAAAAAATCCCCTTAAATGATGTGTATCCCTCCACGTGTGGGGATGCTGTTGCGTTATATAATATTCTTTGTTTCATTTATCCCATCACTAGTGTAAGCACCAAAACTTCCAGGACTAAAACTTCCAGTTCTGGCTCCCATACAGTGCATACACTAAATTATAGTGGATTGCTTGCACTTCGTCCATTCCCAGTACATTTTGTATACTTTCCACAGAATACAAAGGAGTTATTTGACTGGATGAGGGTAGATCATGTCATTGACCTGCACCTTCCTTCCATCATTCAATCAGAGAATCACATCTCCACTGGCTGTGTCAGGATGAAGTAACACCCATGCATGGGCAGGAGTTTATACACCCCAGCATATGCAAAAGTGTACATTGTCCAGTATATGCACAGCTTATGGTACATCAAAATCGTTTACAGTTCATCCAGAAAGTATTCACAGCGCTTCACTTTTTCCACACTTTTAATTTTACAGCCTTATTCCAAAATTGATTAAATCCATTATTTTCCTCAAAATTCTACAAACAATATCCCATAAGTGAAAGAAGTTTGAAATATTTGCAAATTTATAAAAAAATTTAAAAATCACATGTACAGAAGTAGTCACACTCTTTGACATGACACTCAAAATTGAGGCCAGATGCATCCTGTTTCGACTGCTCATCCTTGAGATGTTTCTACAACTTGATTGGAGTTCACCTGTGGTAAATTCAGTTGATTGGACATGATTTGAAAAGGCACACACCTGTCTATATAAGGTCGCACAGTTTGCAGTGCATGTCAGAGCATAAACCAAGACAACGAAGTCCAAGGAATTGTTTTTAGAACTCCGAGACTGGATTGTATCGAGGCACAGATCTGGGGAAGGGTACAAACAAATGTCTGCAGCATTGAGGTCCCGATGAGCACAGTGGCCTCCATCATCCGTAAATGGAAGAAGTTTGGAATCACCAGGACTCATCCTAGGGCGCCCAGCCAAACTGAGTGATCGGGGGAGAAGCGTCTTAGTCAGGGAGGTGACTAAGAACCTGATGGTCATTCTGACAGGGCTCCAGCATTTCTCTGTGGAGAGAGGAGAACCTTCCAGAAAAACAACCATCTCTGCAGCACTCCACCAATCAGGCCCGTATGATACAGTGGCCAGACAGAAGTCACTCATAAGTAGAAGGCAAGTGATAGCCCACCTGAAGTTTGCCAAAAGGCATCTGAAGGACTCTCAAACCATGAGAAACAAAATTCTATGGTCTGATTGAACAAAGATTGAACTCTTTGGCCTAAATTGCAAGCATCATGTATGGAGGAAACCAGGCACCGCTCATCTCCTGGCCAATACCATCCCTACAGTGAAGCATGTTGGTGGCAGCATCATGTTGTGGGATGTTTTTCAGTGGCAGGAACTGGGAGCCTAGTCAGGATCAAAGGAAAGATGAATGCAGCAATGTACAGAGACTTTCTTGATGAAAACCTGCTCCAGAGTGCTCTGGACCTCAGACTGGGGCAAAGGTCAATCTTCCAACAGGACAATGACCCTAAGCACACAGCCAAGATAACAAAGGAGTCGCTATGGGATAACACTGTGAATGTCCTTGAGTGGCCCAGCCAGAGCCCAGACTTGAACCCGATTGAACGTCTCTGGAGAGATCTGAAAATGGA
The DNA here is from genome assembly GCA_028564925.1 of Lithobates sylvaticus. Lineage (NCBI taxonomy): Eukaryota > Metazoa > Chordata > Amphibia > Anura > Ranidae > Lithobates > Lithobates sylvaticus. The sequence goes on from CM053029.1 coordinate 437,841,556, forward strand.
TGTGCATCAATGCTCCCCATCCATCCTGATGGAGCTGGAGAGGTCCTGCAAAGAAGAATGGGAAAAACTGCCAAAAAATAGGTGTGCCAAGCTTGTAGCATCATACTCAAAAAGACTTGAGGCTGTAATTGGTGCCAAAGGGTGCTTAAACAAAGTATTGAGCAAAGGCTGTGAGTACTTATGCACATGGGAGTTTTTATTTTTTTATTTTTAATAAATTTGCAAAGATTTCAAAGCAAAATGTGGAAAAACAAACACTGTAAATACTTTCCGGATGCACTGTATTGCAGGCCACCCAGGCCAATTCTTACATTTCTCTCATACATGTAAAAATCATTGGATAAAATCTTGCTATGAGGTTGATATGCTCCTACTCTTTACACAATCATCAAATAAGGGGTGGTATAGGGGGCATGAATGCCTTTGGTACAAGTGTGTATATTTATTGGGAGTAACAACATATGATGGTGTATTCTGCTTGGGTTAACATTTATAATGGTTTAGGTGACATGTAAGAGTATCACTGTATTACAATTTCTTTCAATGTACTGAGTGACAATACTCTCTGGAATGTTAACTGTTTTTGTACTGCTTATTATTTCTTAATAAACGACTTCTCTGATTTAAAAAAATAAAATCATCAATATTTTTGCTTAAAAAACTACTTGGAACCCCCAAACATTATATATCTTAAGCAGAGGCCCTACAGAAAAAACTGTTGGGTGTTGCAATTTTTTATGTCACACAGTATTTGTGTAGTGGTTTATAAAAACACACATTTTTGGAAAAAAAATACTTTCATGAATTTTAGTGCACACAAACACAATATAATACCCTATTTTTGATAAAAAAGTAAAAAATGATGTCAAGCCCAGTAAACAGATTCAAAACATGTCATGCTTTATATTGTGCACGCCTGTGGAATGGCAACAAACTACAGTAAATTATCCATTTGCGATGCTTTAAAAGCCTTTGCATATTACCAGTTTAGAGTTACACAGGAGGTTTGGTGAGAATGTGGATACCGCTCTAGTCTGCAGACTCCCAAACAGGATAATGTCCACCCTAATTAGGTTCAGCTGGTGCTGGCTCTGCTCACGATAGAGAGGAAAAGGAAAATCTGGATGGCCGCACTTCAGCAAAGCTTCTTTATTTGACGATAAATCAAATCCAAAAGAGTTACATCTTAGGTGATACAGCAAACAGCATAAGTGGCTCACAGGAGGTTTGGTGCTAGAATTATTACTCTCACTCTGACATTCGTGGCAATACCTCTCAAGTCTGGTGCTATCGCCATTTATATACGAGTGCGGGACTTACATGCGCATTTGTATTTGTGCTTAAGCATGGAGTGATGGGGGTGCTTTCATAAAAAAAAAAAAGCTGGTTATGGCTTGTAAACATCAAACCAAAACCAGAAGTGGCTAAATCCTTGTCACTTTCCTGATCTCACAGAGATGGAAGAACAACTTCAGTTCCTCACTCTTTGTTCAGTGCACCAGATGCCACCGGTTGGAGTGGTCCCCAATTGAATGGGAGAGCCTGGGAAAGTGGTAACGGTGGGAGGGGGGACCCTCCTCCGCCACCTGTAGAAGTGTTCAAGTGGTTCTATAGCCACTCAAGTCACTTCTATATTAAAAAGGATCGGCGTCTGAAAATGTTGCTACCAGGATGTTGCCTGGAGTGCAAACAGGGCAATTATTAATCTGCAGATTATGACTTTTTAGTCAAATGTCAACTGCTAAGCTCTCACCTACATCTCAAATCACTACTCCTGGCTGCAGAAGTAAGCAGAGACCAGTGACACATGGATCTTACAGGAAGGACAGAGGCACCTTTGATCTGGCCTCAAATTCCCTGTGCTGTGCAAAGGGTATTAGAGGTGCACAGTGAGGAAATAAGTGAGCAGAAAACTTTGCACTCACAATTATAAGCTGATTAGTTTCGTGAAATACAATTATAAAGTTGGTTTAATATTGAACCAAACTGAAAAAAAAAAGGAAGATTTGTTAAAAAAAATATAAAATAAAATAAAAAATACTATACGCAATCATTACTTAATCCTTCCAGGTCCCAAATATTTGTTTTTGATTACACTGATGCTTACTGTGTGGACGCCAAAGAATTACAAAGAATGTGAAAATGCCATTAAGCATTATTGCAATAGCAAACACATGGAAATGGTGGTGTTGTCTTCACTATCCATCTCAGTTTTATCTTTTTTTCATTTATTAGCAATGTACGGTAACATATTCTTTTAATAAAGGCTTGACAAACTATGGTTACGCATAGTGTTGGGGGATTGAATGTTTTCTTATTTTTTTTTCCTAATGAAAGTCTATAAAACAGACAAATTTTATTTAAATCAACTACCAAATTAAAATGCTATCAATAACTTTAAAAAAGATGCTAGTAATAATACAATAATAAAAGATGGAAAATGTTATTTTATGCACCCTTGCAGAAATTGATTAAAAAAAAACAAACAAACAAAACTGTTATATAAATTCTTCTCATCATAGGCCTTGATCTAACCCTAAGACTCGGTTCACATTGGGGCAACTTGTCAGGCGACTTAGCCGCCTGACAAGTAATGGACAATGGAACCATTCTAATAGGAGCGACACAAGTCGCTCTGACTTAGAAAAAGGTTCCTGTACTACTTTTAGGGACGACTTCAGGTGACTTGCATTGACTTCTATACAGAAGTCCGATGCAGGTCGCCTGAGGCAGTCGCACTGCAAGTCGTGCTGCCTCAGTGGGAACCTGACTCTTAAATCACAAGACAAAGCCAAGAAGGCTGTAAATATAAGCCAAAGGGCAGTACATGTCCTGGGGCTGCCAGGTGACCACTTTTCAACTTTCCCTGAAATATTAAGTAGCATATTATAAAGTCTAAAAAAAGCTCATCATTAACTAG
>CM053029.1:437849475-437856975 GCA_028564925.1 Lithobates sylvaticus
TTTAAACAATGTGGTGGATTTAAACTGTCAAATTGTAGCAATTAATTCTTATCTGCTGGTTATGTATTTAAATGCCCATCTTCCACATACACCATTCTATCCAAAAATTCCACTTGCTTTACATCAATAGCCAGACTTAATTGTATTCACACGCTATGTTCATTCAATTTCTCATTAAATGAGGTAAGTGATTCAATGTCACCTTAAAACATCATAACACTACACAGTGCTTAGGGAAAATTGTGTATTTCATTTTAATTTTACTAAATTAAGCACACTGTTTTAGGTTTAGCATATATACTATAGCAGTGGTTCTTAACCTCAGTCCTCATTACCCCCCACCAGGCCATGTTTGCAGGCTTTCCTTTTCCCTTGCACAGGTGCTTTAAATCTAAGTCAATGGCTTGGTATTTTGGACAGCTATTTTATCTAAGGGAAATTCCCAAAACATGGCCTGGTGGGGGGTAATGAGGACTGAGGTTAAGAACCACTGTACTATAGCTTAGACAGAGCAACGTTTTGTTGGGAAAATATCCAAATAGTTCAAGCTGAATTCCCTATTTTTCCTAACCCAGCTACAAATAGTGTCTGCAATACCAGAAGCCACTCATTTTGTCCTTCTTGATCTTACTGCATTATTCTTAGCATACTTCTACACCGTGACTCGCAATATCCGTTTGCCCTCACATTCAAGATTGTCCAGTACACATATTCCTTCCCCAGGTCTATTGTGAAAGTCCTAGTATGCTGTATGTAAAATAGAGCAAAACAAATTAACTTAGCAAATCTTCCCAATTCTGATACAATGTTGATGATTTTCTTTTATGTAATAATCACTTTCAAGCAGAAAAGGGTCAGAAAGTAAATACTGCAAATTGAGACGTTAGTTTTGTCAGACCCAGATGACTCACTAAGGACAAATAATTTAGGAAGGTGAAAGATACTCCTCAGAGAGCTTGCAGGCTGTGAGAAATACTGCAGGGGTTCAAAGAGTTAAAGACATGCTTTAGTTTCAAGGTCTCTAAATAACCTAGTAGAGCTACGTTAAATTCAATGGTGATTATGTTAACTTTGAAGGGTCTTCAATACTCCATTGGCCCCTTGATAGATAAATTCTATGATCATGGGGGGGTCAATACAGTCTGAATGCAATGGCAGATGAAGCAGCCACCCAAGCCTTATAGGACTGCATTGTCAAACCTTTTTTTCAGATGATTCTCATTAAGCACACACTTCCTAACAAATGTCCTGCATGTGCACTGGAGATAGAAAAAATATATTTTTGGAGGCACAGCCGTGAGCATCCTAGGCGGAAAAATACAATGGAAACAGAGAGGTTATCAGGACTTGCACACTGATATTTGGAGGTCACTACAAGAATATAAACATGTAATGCTTCAATGATTGAGTTACTGTTACAAACTTTACATTTACCTGTTCACAAAAGAAGAGCAACAATTTATCATTTATTATAAATGGAATGGCATTATCTAGACTTGGCAGAGAAACTATCTCTGTATTTAAAACATTGCCCTGTATGTTAAAAATCCACATCCAGACCCACATCTAGAAAAGTTATTATGTCACCACAAAACCAGAAGGACCATTCCAACATGCAGATTTAAATAATATGACTAAGAAAAGTGTATATTCTGAAGACTTTTTTTTTTTCAAGGTGTGTGGAGGCATTCAGGGGAATTCAAAAAAGCACAGCAGATTCAGGTAGTTCCTTATAGTGATATCTTTACAAAGTGGCACTATTACTGCACCAAATTAAAAAAACATTTACCTCCAGTTTTTTAAACACACTGCTGGCTTCAAAGCGGACAGCCTCCTAACAACCAGTGACAATGATAGAGCACAGAGCCATATGGGGAAGCTGAAATTTAAGCTCCCCATCAATTCAGCCAATAGCATGCTGTCCATTGGGTATGGTTCCACCCCGTACCTGCTGTCAATGTTAATAGGTACATGGATCTGTTGCCCGCACTGAAATTTGTTGTTCACAGGGACGTTGGTTTTCTAAATAATGCCTTAGACACTTTTGCTTGTTTCACAAAGGCTTCAACTTGTGTAAAAGTAGTGTGAGCAGCAATCATCTATAATGCATTTGCAGAGGTTTCGGCAACCTTTGTTAAAGCTTTTAAAGTACCACTCAGCTTCAGTTTGTAAATGTTGAACACAGATCCTAATGTGAGTGCGAATTGTCACTTTTAGGCCTTGTTTAGACTTGGTTGGGGAAGGAGGAGAAAAAAAAACCATGGTTGAGCCGTGTTTTTACCTCCCCTCAACTGCTCCTCATGTTGCTGCTGAGGCATTAGCCAGGGGTGAACACATACCACTGTTGTGATGTTTTGCTTCACAGCCACAGCAGGAGTCATATCTCATTGTGCTCAGTGGGTGGTAAATGGGCGACCTCCAGCACACAATACATGCACTGTTTGGTAGTTAAGAAATTAAAACAGGCAGTGAGGAGGTGATACAACTTCTCCTCACACCCTGTCTATTGCTGTTGGGAGTGCGATCCAAAACACAGATCAGGCTTTGGACTGTAAAGCATATTTTAAAAAAGGCATAACAAGCTGCTAGCAGGCTTCAGCAATTAAAACGTGTTGAAAGCTTGCTAGCAGCTTGTTTAAAGTGACACACAGCACTCCCAATAACATCTGTGTGTAAAACTCTGTATAATGCACAGAACCTCACACCTCTGCATTACACACAGTATCCCAAACCTGCGTAGTACATACAATGACTTATATCTATGGGTACCATACAGTTCTTCAAAGTTCTTTATTACAAGCAGTACATACTACATCTGCACTACACAGACTGCCTTATACCTTTCTATTTTACACAGTGCATCATCCTTATTTTTCACCCAAAGTGCCCTTTACCTGTACAACAGCGTATACAAAAAACATTCTATCCTAGGAGAGTGCCGAGGTGTTGGCTGGGTGTATCATGTATGTGTTTGTATGCAGTGTGGGACATTCCAAGTACAACTGAGCCTGAAAGCAAGATATAATTGCTGGTAGGGAAGACATCTCCTGTCTGTAAACATCACTACAAGTATATACTCTACATTTCCCTTTCTGCATAGTGCAGACAAAAAGCTGTGTGGGGACATGCTACCTTGATAGGCACTGGGTGTTTGTGATAAGAACCAAAAGAAGACATGGAATAACAATCCAGTACAAGTAGTACACATCAAAAGGATATCATGTCTATAAATTATTTTGCAGGGTTTAAAAATGAATCTCTGTGTACCTAGCATTCAGTATAATTGGTAAACAAAATCCTAAGGACAAAGTTTAACAGTGGCTGAACTAGTTCTTGGAAATTCATGTTTCCCTCAAGGACAATGCAATGTAGCACTGCCATAAGTGGGGAACCCATAAAACACGTATGTATCAACTAACTTATCTCCACAAAATACATTTATAAAGCCACATCACTGTTAAAAAAATAAAAATTAAAACATACACACAAACGTAATATTCATATGGGCAGAACTCTATTCTGCATTTTCCAGTTCAAAGAATGGTATCAAATTTGCTATGTTTTATTTTGAAATATATTTATTCAATCCACCAACATAAACACTTCATACATGTGGCTAAATAGACAGGAGCACTTAGCAAAGTGTTTGATTTACCGGATACTTATAAGAACAATGCATATTGTGAATGCCAGGTACTCCAGCTGCTATGCCAGTTATCTAAATGAGTGCTAAGTAAGTAGTATACAGGGGGGATTTGAAATCATGAGCCCTAAGATAAACTACTCCACAATTTATTCTCTAGCTGGATGACAATTACAACATCTATTCATCCCATAAGTAGACTTCTGACTATTACTAAATACTTGAACTAAGTGTGTAAATAATTTGTTGCCACATTTTCCGGTTTCTATTGTGTAGGCTAGACAGCTGGTTTACTGGGTAATCAAATAAGTCACTGTTTGTCACAAACAATATGCCAGAGAGTGATTGTATGGTTCAATCAAATTAATCTCTGTCACAGGCAATATGTTGCTAAAGAAGGAATGCACTCTGACTTTGGTAATACAAAAAGTGGACACTAAAGGACTTGTAATGTATATTAGCGAAAAATTTAAGTCGAAAGTAAAAAACACTATCCTAATATTATAATTGTTATGGGGCTATTCTCCTTTTTTATTTTTTAATGAATACAGCTTTATTACATGCCAGTTTAAAATTTGACAATATTTAAAAAGTGGTAATAAGAAAGGAGCATATCATCCATCAGGATGTTTATATTGTACTGATTTTGTTCATTACCTTTTGCCAGACTGCTACTCTTCCGATCCCCCATGCAATTACATGACACCAAACAGTCAAGATTCCAGATTCATATTTTTTATTTGGGTATAAATCAGTGGGCTATTCAGTGAGGTATACGAGATGCCCCATCCGACCCCATTTTTATTAAAGGGTGTTAATCTGTAGCCATAGCTTTGTTAATCAAGTCCCTTATAGCAATCCTTTCCTGGCTCCATTACTCTCTATGATGCAGCGCTCCCAATTTGGACAGATAAGCTTTACTCTGAATAATACTGCAGGTGTTGAGCTCAAGGCCACAGGCCATGCTACCTATTTCCATGACTTGTATGTCCAACTTTCCTCAGTCCTGGAAAGTGCTTGATACTGTGGTCCTTGGATACACAGTATGAAGTTTTTGATTAGCTCTCCTGGGTTTGCACTCCCTTTGCTCTCTCAATCAACAGTCCATGTTCTACTCACAGAAAGTCGATTACCCAGTCTTCTTCCTCCGCTTCGCTCCTATTTCCTCCTCCTCCCACGCTGCCTGGCACATCCCGCATGGGACGTCCGGTATTCCTCCAGCGCTAGATGCGGACTTCGTCTCCTTGATGTGCCTTGATGTTTGTTTTTAATGCACTCTCTATTAAGGCCCCTTTTACACTGGTGCGCTTTTAATGAGCTTTCCAGGGCGACAAAAGCACATAAAAATGATTCTCCATTAAATCCTATGTAACTGATCACATTACAGGTGTGCTACACTTTGAAAAGTCCGTTTTTCAAAAGCACACCAAAAAGGCACCTTCCATTGTAAGTTAATGAGGATGCATCAAAAGTGCATCAGTGTGAACAGGCCCCAAGAGACTGTGGGATTATAATTTGGCATTGTAATATTGGTGGCAGTTGGGTAGAACTAGGATGGATGAACAGTTTTAAAGTAAAGATACACAAAGTTAACTCTAATTGTGCTTACACAATTCTCGCTCTCTGTACACTACCCTAATCAATTTCATACCACAGAATCTTTACAAAAAAAAAAAGAACAATTTCTATGTCCCAATAAAGCCTGAAACATGTTAATATACAAAAACAGGATGCTTTTTTCTTTTTGTGTGTGCAAAACAGCAAGCGGTTTCTAAAAGCATTCAGCAACAAAACTCTAAGGTAATCTCAGATTTAAGGTCTGTGTCAATGGGCTTATTGTTTAAGATGCAGCTTGTTATTTTACATCAGCTTGCAACACTTACGGAATTATTCAGAATTCATTGAAAGTGTATTTCATCTGTAGCCAACCTCCTTCTAACCTGCTTTAGGGCCTGTGTCAATGGGCTTTTGATAGTTTCAGGCTGGGTTCACAATGGAATCAGACATGAAATGGACCAAAAGACGCACAGGACTCCTGTGCAATTAGCACTGGAGCCGCTGTGGAGATGTTTGAACCGGCACCATAGAGAACCAGTCGCAATCTCCTGCTATGCAAATTGGATGTGGGGAAACCCTCATTCGTAATAGTGTGAACCCAACCTCTAGCAAGTTTTGCATTCCCAAACAAGTCTTTGATAAGCAAAAGCCTTATGGATTAGGTTAGAGGACAGTAAACTGCAGGTCAAATGCACCTGTCAATGAACTCTGAATGATTTCAGATGTAGAACTTGCACTCTTTTTCTACTCCAATGTGCTGTAGACCGAGTCGCTGAAGTGAAAAAAAAAAAAAAAAGTAATGATCAGACTTTCCGACCAAACCGTGTATTTTTGTTTGAAGGATGTTGTCTCCAACTTGTCTTGCATACACACGGTCACACAAATGTTGGCCAACAATTATGAACGTAGTGATGTACAAGACGTACGTGATCTCTCCATTACGAATGCTAATTATATCTCCGGCTCGTACTTGATTCTGAGCATGCGTGGACTTTTGTCCAACGGACTTGTGTACACACGATCGCAAAGTCCGACAAAAAACATTTGTTGGCGGAAAATTTAAGAAACTGCTAGCTAGAAAGTCCGCCAACAAATGTTCGATGGAGCATACACACAGTTGGACTTTCCGCCAACAAGCTCACATCCAACATTTGTTGTTGGAAAATCCAATCGAGTGTATGGGGCATAAGGGTTTGAAGTCTGGTTAGAGAGGGGATTAGGGTAGGGACGTGCAGTCAGGGGAGACACATGCCAGGAACATAATAAAAAAATGGAGTTACTTAACGGTAACATCCTTTTCCGGGAGTCTTTCAGGACAGCACCATAGAGAGACCCTGGCTCCTCCCCTCTCAGGAAACACCGCCTTAGATTTTTGAATTTAAGCCCCCACCGTCCTGCCAGCCCCTCAGTTCTTCAAGAGTACCTCCGGTCAGCTGGGGAGACACAAGAACACGTCATAATAACTTACATCTCTTACCTGACGGTCTCATGCGATGACTTCTTCCATGTCCAACAAATTTGGGTGGGTAACTGTGCTGTCCTGAAAGACTCCCGGAAAAGGATGTTACCGGTAAGTAACTCCATTTTTCCCCATCCGTCTTTCAGGACAGCACCATAGAGAGGATAAGCGAGCACCTTACCTTAGGGTGGGACTACTGCCTGCAGAACTTTACGCCCAAAGGCTTGGTCCTTTGCTGACAGCAGGTCCAACCTGTAGTGCCTCACGAATGTATCAAACTGGACCACGTTGCCGCCCTACAGATCTGCTCTGGAGAAGCACCAGCCCACTCAGCCTGCAAAGTCGCCACTGCCCTGGTGGAATGTGCTCTAATGCCATCCGGGGGCTCCACTCCCCCCGCTACATAAGCCTGGCTGATGGCTAACCAAATCCATCTGGCTATCGTCCGTCTAGAGGCTCTAGACCCTTTTTTAGCTCCTGAAAATAATACAAAAAAAGAATCAGACTTCCTATAATCCTTTGTACTTTCCAAGTACTGGAGGACGCACCTCCTAACGTCCAACTTATGAAATGTGCATTCCTGTTCCCTCACAGGGTTTACACAGAAGGTAGGCAAAATAATTTCCTGGCCTCTATGAAAATTTGAGGCCACTTTAGGCAAAAATCCCGGATCTGTTCTAAAAACCACACGATCCGGAAATATCTGAAAAAAAGGTGCCCTAATTGAAAGGGCTTCGAGTTCACTTACTCTTCTTGCCGTGGTGATCGCCACCAAAAACACCGTTTTGAGGGTGATCAACCTTAACGTACAAGCCTCCAACGGTTCAAATGGTTCTCTGGT
>CM053029.1:437864475-437949475 GCA_028564925.1 Lithobates sylvaticus
ACACTAACATTTTTTACAGATTACATGTTTAGAGTTACAGAGGAGTTCTAGTGCTAGAATTATTGCTCTTGCTTTAACGATCGCTGCGTATGTAACCTGTGTGTATCTGGCTCTGATACTAGCCAGTGCCTCACCAGCCACTGACCTCACTGCATGTCCCTGGATTAGGGGATTCCCGAGCTTGCCCTTACTCAGAAGAATCTCAAATTGATGTAATGATCACAGGCCTAAAGCCCAAGAACAGACCCCAAAGCAGTTTTTACATTCTCAAAGACTGTTAAACAAATAAATTAATCCTTCACACAGATTAGGTTAAATCACCAAGATACAAGCACAAAGCAAAAAACAACTGTGTAATGCAATATGATTCCCTGCTGAGGTCAGCCAGGAGGAGAGCAGCAGGAGGTCACGTGAGCACCTCGCGGCACTGTAAATAAGGTATTTTGCACAATAATTTTTAACAAACACACACACTGCACATTATACTGTAACAGAGTGAATTACATGATTTCTTAATATTAATGTTACAGACTCCCGAACTGACAGGCAGGGGGGGAGAGGAGACCAGAGGGCTAATGGAGGCATGGAAACTGACCACAGTAATCAGGGATCAGCAGCCATGATTACTGCGGTCAGCACAGACAGGGGGACATAGGATAAACCAGGTTTTTTTAAATTGAAGATCCCTGAATTTCTGGCAAATTCAGAAGGTATTTCTGTACTTGCAGCATAGGGAACTGTATATGTGCTAAACTGTTTTTATTGTGATCCTATACTAGAATAAACTAATATAAATTATTTTTATGCATCTCGTCAGTTCGGCTAGTCAGGCTTGCTAAACATATCTGCCATGTAAAAAAATGAATCTGCCTGAAGACAGGCCTAATGCCGGGTACATACGACAGGATTTTCCATCAGAATAAACTCTGACGGTCTTTCCGACGGAGTTCTGATGAAGCAGACTTGCCTACACATGATCACACCAAAGTCCGTTCGCTTAGAACGCGATGACGTAAGACGGGACTAGAAAAAGAAAGTTCAATAGCCAGTAGCTGCCATTGCGTAGTTTTTGGTCCGTTGGAATAGCATACAGACGAACGGTTTTCCCGATAGGAATTGATTCCGTCGGAAAGATTTAAAACATGTTCTATTTCTAGGTCCGTCAAAATTTTTGAAAAAAAAAAGTCAGATGAAGTCCACACACGATCAGACTATCCGATGAAATGATTCCGTCTGACGTTTTCTGCCGGAAAGTCCGGTCGTGTGTATGCGGCATAAGAAAGCACCTGCTTAATATAGGTAAAATATTAATACCGGAGACTGATAAGTACCCGAAGTACGATTGAGATGCCACAAAGAGAAAAAAAAATATTTACCAGTAGATACTTTTCCCTTTTAATAAAATCTATATTAAAAGGCAATAAGCCAGGTGTACCTTTTCACCCAAGAAATTAATCTCCAATTAATATCCCAAGCTCAACTCTCTCTGTTGAATACCCCATTTACAACTCAAGAGCTAATAGATGACCTCTCAAACGTACCCTAAAATAAATCCCCTGGTCCAGATGGAGTCACTGGAGATTATAAACCTAGGCGCCCTTCCTAGTCCAATTATGCAATGACGCTGCTTCTTCTTCCTCTCTCCCTCCAGAAATGCTTAAATCTCTTATAATTACCCTACCAAAGCCAGGAAAAGATCAGTCACTGCAAAACCACAGGCCCATATCAATTCTTAACCACTTCAATACCCGGCCATAGTCAAATGACGCCCACAGGGTGGATCTCCCATCCTGGGTGGGCGTCATATGACGTCCTCGGCCTTCCGCCGCTACTGCGGGCCCGGGGGGGCCCGCAGAGTGGCGATCAGGGATCTGGTGTGTCCCTCGGGACACAGCCGTCCCCCGATGGGGGTATTGAAGTGGTTCTCTTGTCCGTTGGCTGTGTTCTGAGCCGTTGCAGCGGCGCCGGCCGCCGCTGACTGTGTGTATCCCAGAAGCGGCGTGCACTGCGCACGCGCGTGCTCCTGGGAACGTTCAGTGATGCGATCGGGACTGAGGCTGGCTGAGGCTTTTGCCTTAGATACAGCTCAGCCCCGATCAAAGTAAAAATAAAAAATAATTGGCTATTTAGTGACTGGCTGTGTCCAATGACAGCCAGTCACTAAATGTAAACAAAAAAGTGAGGTAACTCCTGTTGCTGGGTTCTCCTCTTCACACCAATCCTGTGTGAGGAGGAGATCAGCTAACAGTGAGTTACCTATATACTGTACCCACCTAGTATATATACCCATCTGTGCCCAGATCACCCCCCCACCCTAAATAAAGAGAACCTGTCATCAGTAGTACCTGTCACCTCACCAGAGTACCCGCCATCTCACCACCTGCCAGAGTACTACCAGAGTACCCACCACCTGCCAGAGTACCCGCCACCTCACCACCTGCCAGAGTACCACCAGAGTACCGCCACCTCACCACCTGCCAGAGTACCACCAGAGTACCCACCACCTCACCACCTGCCAGAGTACCACCAGAGTACCCACCACCTGCCAGAGTACCTGCCATCAGAGTACCTGCAACCAGAGTACCTGCCATCAGAGTACCTGCAACCAGAGTACCTGCCATCAGAGTACCTGCAACCAGAGTACCTGCCATCAGAGTACCTGCCATCAGAGTACCTGCCATCAGAGTACCACCAGAGTACCCGCCACCTCATCACCTGCCACCAGTGTACCTACCACCAGAGTACCCGCCACCTCACCAGCTGCCACCAGAGTACCTGCCACCTCACCACCTGCCACCAGAGTACCCGCCACCTCACCAGAATACCCGCCACCTCACCACCTGCCACCAGAGTACCTGCCACTATGTCCAAAAGGGTGTACACCCCAGAGGAGGCATACCAAATACTCAGTCTGAGCGATGAGAGCATCGGGGAGCTCTCACCGCTCAGTTCTGTTTCAGTTTCTGGCTCAGAATATGAGCCCCCTGAAGGCAGCACCTCAGGATCCGAATTGGAGGAGGAAGCAGTCCCTCCTAAAAGAAGACGGTCTGAACCCCAGGCATCTACCAGCAGTGGCAACGGCGGTAGACCCCAGGAGGAGAGGCCCAGTTCAAGCGCTGCTAGACCCCAGGAGGAGAGGCCCAGTGCGCGCCAAAGAATTAGGGCCCAAAATCAGCTGCCAGAAAGCTTGGCAAACCCATTGTGGCTGCCTTCTACCACAGAGTCAGCCACGATCCCCCCTTTTACAGCACAGCCAGGTGTGCAGGTCAACACTGCAGGTTTTTCCCAGATGGATTTTTTTAATTTATTTTTCCCAGAGGAATTGTTTCAAGTCATCATGGACCAAACCAACCTTTTTGCCCAACAATTTATCACAGCCAACCCCAGCTCCAGCTATGCCCGCCCTTTTGAATGGCGACCCCTAACAATTGCAGAGCTGAAATTGTTTTTAGGCCTAACGCTAAACATGGGGCTTACAAAACAAAATGAGATACATAAGTATTGGTCGACCAAATCTATCCATCACATGCCAGTTTTTTCTGCAGCCATGTCCAGGTCCCGATACAAAATTATTATGCGCTTCCTGCATTTTAGTGACAACTCACAGTGCCCCCCCCCCCCCCCGGAATCACCCAAAATTTGACAAGCTGTATAAAATTCGCCCCCTAATTAATTTTTTTTCCAAAAAGTTAGCTGAACTTTATGTCCCTGACAGAAATATATCTGTGGACGAATCCCTGGTGCATTTCACAGGCCGGCTGGGTATCAAACAATACATCCCAAGTAAGAGAGCAAGGTATGGCTTGAAGCTCAACAAGCTCTGTGAAAGCGCCACCGGTTATGTGCACTCATTCCGCGTGTACGAAGGAAAAGATTCCCAGATCCAGCCCCCTGAGTGTCCATCGTACATGGGAATTAGTGGGAAAATTGTTTGGGAGTTGGCATTCCCACTCCTCCAAAAGGGGTATCATATTTATATGGACAATTTTTATACGAGTTTGCCTCTTCTCCGCCACCTGTACCTAAAAAAAACATTGGCCTGTGGTACAATAAGAAAAAAACGGACACAGCGTCCCATAGCGTCTTGTCGCCACAAACATTCGAAGGGGGGAATCGGTCAGCTTGAGGAATGAGGAAGTGCTGGCTGTGAAGTGGAAGGATACTAAAGATGTGTATATGATGTCCACCATCCACAATGACACCTCAGTGGAACTTCACAGAAGACGCGGTCCCGTTCGCAAGCCTTCCTGCATCAATGCATATAATAAATTTATGGGGGGGGGGGTGGATTTAAATGACCAGATGTTGCAGCCCTATCGGTCAACAAGAAAATCCCTTTTTTGGTACAAAAAAGTTGCAATTTACTTTTTTCATTTGGCCCTTTTAAATTCTTTTATAATTTACCAAAAATCCTCAGCAACACCCACCACCTTCATAAAATATATTGAAGAAATTGTCACTTTACTAATTTATCAAGAAGAATCCCCCCCCCCCCGAAAGCATTCGCTCAGATTCTGGCGTCAGGCTACATGAGCGTGATTTTCCGGAACATATTCCACCAACAGCATCCGGAAGACGACTCCCCAAAAAAAATGCCGGGTGTGCACTAAGAGAGGAGTTAGGAAAGACACCAGCTTCTATTGTCCCGATTGTCCCTCCCTACCTGGCCTTTGCATCGGACAATGCTTCAGGCGATATCAAACTCTGGACCACTATTAGCCCATATTTCCAATAGACTGCCATTTCCCCCCAATTTCTGTCATGAATATTTCCCTGCCTCAACCAACCATATCATTGTCTTCCATGTGAACTGACCCTGGCCTGTTTCTCGACTATGCTTCTTCCTACCGTCTGCATTGTTTATCCGCCATGTTTCTGCCTTTGAAGTGAACTGACCCTGGACTGTATCGACTATGCCTCTGCCTACCGTCTATATCTGCCTTTTACCTGCACTGACCTCGGCTTGTTGACCATGTTTTTGCCTGCCCCTTGGACTGATCTTTTACCCTGCTACACAGGGGTCTCACATATGTGAAGGGCTCTAGAAGAGTGTTCGGAGTTCAGAAAACCAGTTTTTCTGTGTTCCCATAACAGGGTCTGGTTGTCCGTAGGCTTCAAAGAGATTTGGGGGGGGAGAAGCCTCTACCCCTGTCCCCATTCTTCCCTAACCGATGCTCTAAGCTTGATGGTCCTGTCTGCTCCCTGGAAAAAATACTCTGGCTGTGCTGACCATACCTCTGCCTGCTGCCTTTACTAATTATGGACAGTATTCCTGCCTGCTGCATGGACGATCCTTTGATCCTTTTGCTGCTGCTGACCACATCCCTGCCTGCTATCTGGACTAATGCATTGGCTGTGTTGACAACATCTCTACCTGTGCTGACTATTCCTGCCTGCTGCCTGTTTTGCTGTCGCTGTCCACGTTCCTTCCTGCTGCCTGTTTTGCTGTCGCTGTCTACGTTCCTGCCTGCTGCCTGGACCAATGCTCTCCTCTGTGGACCACTGCACTACTAAAACCGCAGGTAATCTTTTCTTTACCCTCTGCTCAGCAGAATGTATTTTGGTTTGTAATTGGTATGTACAGTACATGCTATGTGTAAGAAATATGAAGGGCCTTCAACAATGTAATAGGTGGTTGAGAAATGAGATGTGTAATTTATGCATGTAGAACGCCTGACGGTGCTACTTCAATGTTGGGCCTCTGTATGTGGCCAGGCTGTGTAAAAGTCTCACACATTTGGTATTGCCATACTCAGGAGGAGTAGCAGAATGTATTTTGGGGTGTCATTTTTGCTATGTACATGCTATGTGTTGGAAATATCTTATAAATGGACAACTTTATGTAAAAAAAAAAAATGCGTTTTAATTTTTTTCCACAGTTTCCAAATACTACTGGAAAAAATGAACCATTCAAAATACTCATTATGCCTCACAGATTATACGTTGGGGTGTTAGCTTTCCAAAATGGGGTCATTTTGTGGGCGTTTGCATTGACCTGGTGCTCCAGGGCCTTCAAAATTGTGATAGGTTGTCATCAAATGAGATGTGCAATTTATGCTCGTAGAACGCCTGACGGTGCTACTTGGATGTTAGACCTCTGTATGTGGCCAGGCTATGTAAAAGTCTCACATGTGGTATCACTATACTCAGGAGGAGTAGCAGAATATATTTTGGGGTGTCATTGCAAGTATGCATGTGCTGTGTGAGAGAAATAACTTGTTTTTATGACAATTTTGTGCAAAAAAAAAAAATTACAACTTCAAAAAACTTGCCAAGCCTCTTACTAAATACCTTGGGATGTCTGCTTTCCAAAAAGGGGTAATTTGGGGGGTATTTGTACTTTCCTGGCTTGTTAGGGTCTCAAGAAATGAGATAGGCCTTCAGTGCATCAGGTGTGATCAGTTGTGATCATTTTCAATGATTTGCACCATAGCTTTTAGACGCTATAACTTTCACAGCAACCAAATAATATACACTTATTTGGGTTATTTTTACTAAAGATAAGTAGCAGTATACATTTTGGCCAAAATTTATGAAAAAAAAATGTTTTATTTGCAAAAATGTTCAATAGAAACTAAAAAAAAGTGTTTTTTTTTTTTCAAAAATTTCTCTTTTTTCGCTAATATTGCAAAAAATTAAAAACCCAGCAGTAATTAAATACCACCAAAAGAAAGCTCTGTTTGTGAGAAAAAAATGATAAAAATTTGGTTTGGGTAGCATGTAGCATGACTGAGTAATTGTCATTCAAAGTGTGAGAGCGCTGAAAGCTAAAACTTGGTCTGGTAAGGAAGGGTGTTTAAAAGCCCTGTATTGAAGTGGTTAATATTGACACAAAAATGTATGCCAAGCTACTAGCCACTAGATTGGTAAATATTATGCCCTCCTTAAAGCGGAAGTAAACCCATCGATTTAAGAGTTTAAAAAAAAAAAGGCATGCCGTGAATGCTAACTGCACATTGCCTGTGCTCTCAACCAAACAGTCAAACCATCCAATGGCTGGTGTCGTAACGGATCACATGTGCAGCACTGTGGCAGTTGAAGATTAAACAGAGGCAAAGATGGCAGCTTCCTTGGCTGAAAATGATAGGGGGGTTTACTTCCACTTTAATACACCCTGACCAATCCAGTTTTATAACAGGCCGTCAATCAGTCAATGCTACATGAAGAGTTATCAACATTCACAATGCTGAAAGTACTTCTTTGCTCCCATCTTTGGACGCAGAGAAGGCATTCTATAGAGTACATTGGACATACCTCTAGGTCACTCTCTGCAAGTTTGGATTCCAGGGAAATATCCTCTCTGTCATCATGGCCCTCTATACATCCCCATCAGCTCAAGTTTACTCGCCATTTTTAATCTAGTGATGGAACCTCTTGTAAAGCATATCAGGTCACACACAAACATCTCTGGTTTCCAAATTAGCACCAAAGAACATAAAATTAATTTGTTCGCTGATGATGTGATACTAACGATTACAGACCCAATCACTTCCTTGGCTTTGGTACAATCTGTCCTGCAAAGATTTAGCAATATTTCTTATTACAAGGTGAATGAAAGGAAGTCCTACCTACTAGATCTGGGCCTAGATGGCATAACCAGTAACCTACTTTGCAACATGTACACGTACTCAAGGCGCTGATACAGGTATTTCTTACCTAGGGATTACCACGCTAGGCTCATAAAACAGACTGGCAGGTGGAACAGGTTATACAGATAAAAAGGACACTATATACTGCCACCATACTGTCACAACTGAAAGACTGGATGTCCTCTCCCCCCAAAATACTATTGGGCAACATAGAAGCCACCATATTAGGCAGTAATCTTAAAACTTGGCTATTCAGCACGGCTGGCAAGCAATCCTCCTGGCCTTAAATCTCTCTCTCCGACTATTCGGGCAGATGTTAATGCCTGGAAATCTTTGTAATGGTTATCCCCAGGCATAACCCTACCTGCCTGGTTTACAAGGCAGATGGAACATATTTCTGAACTTTGTGTCAGTCTAGCAAACAAAACATTTGCACAAATACAAACATTGTATAACCTCCATAAAGACTTCCTTAATTACTATAGGGTTCAACATTGTCTCTTTTCATACCCCCACATTGAAGGTGCTATGCCTACTGAACTTTGGAACTTCTACTTTACCAAAGACTGGAGATATAAAAGGTATCTCCTTAATATATTCAATACTACATAAAAAAAACATATGCACTAAATCCATGCCCTTCAGGAGCTGGGAGGAAGAGCTACAACAACAATTTACAGAACAACAATGGCAAGCAGCCTTGCGTTTGAACTACAAAGCCACAAGTGGCACATCACTATGGGAATTGACTCATAAAAAAGCATTTTTGGTGGTATACGATACCCCAAAAACTTGCAAAATTCCACAACCAGTCCTCACCCTTATGCTGGAGGAACTGCAAACATCCGGGTACCCTATACCATATCCTTTGGTCATGTCCATACCTGAAGGATCTTTGGACAGGCATATCAAATATAATAACTGACATAACACATATACAGTGCACAATCACTCCTCAATTAGCCATTTTGAAATTCGGCATTGATTTAATCACATCTGACTTCAGAATGGTAGTTACCTACATACTTTTAGCAGCCAGACTGTTTATTACAATACACTGGAAGACAAACATCATGCCATTGGTCCTAGATGAGATAACATTAGTACATACGCATTACTCCTACGAACATTTAATGTTGTGAGAAAAAAAACACATTTTCTAAATTCCTCAAATTATGGCACCCCTGGAAACACTGGTACGATAGACTCATTAGCTGAATACATATTTGAAATAATCTGTTTACCCTGCCTTTATGCTCTCTTCCTTCACCTCCCTTTCCCCTCCCACTCCACTTTATATACTGTTTCTATATCTACAGTATTATTGCTTGTTTTATAGCAACATTAAGATGCATATTGTACTTAAATCTTGATTTTGAACAATCCTATGTTTGAAAAGTTCCTGACATTTCACATTGTACTTTTTGCAAAGCTTAATAAAAAGAAATGAAAAAAATAAAATAAAAAATGCATACATATATAAACATACTACTTTACGGTATTGTTTATACATTTTGATGAATTCGTTATACTTATCCTTAAAGTGGTGTTGCACCCCCAAAAAAAAAAAAAATGCTTAAAATTTCATAAAAAAAAAATATTTGGAATTTTGTTTTTAACTCACCTCTAAATGCCTGTTGCTAGGGGGTCCCTCGTAGTCTGCCTCCTTCAGTGCCCGGGCAGGTGACATCCCTTCCCCTGGGCACAGGAAGGGCTCCCTCCTGTCAGTCATCTGGGACACGTGACAGGTCCCAGATGACTGCGCAACCAATCGCGGCGCGCTGGGCCGCTCGCACATGCGCAGTGGGTGCCCGGTTGTGAAGCCACAGCTGGGTGCCCACAGTTGCAATTGCTGGCGCCGCTGAGCGGATCAGGGGACGAGTGGAGCTTGACCCCCTGTATCGCTGGAACAGGTAAGTGTCTGATTATTACAATTCAGCTGCTGCAATATTTGTAGCTGCTGACTTTTAATTTTATTTTTTTTTATGGATACTCCTCTTTAACATGCTATGAAATAAAATACACAATTTTAAACAACTGTATCTCCATCTTAAAAAAACATTTACATAAAGTTACAAAAAGTATATAAAACAGTGACAGAGAAATTAGCAACACGTATATAAATGTATAACAATAACCTTTGCAATACAATTCCTATAAGGTTTGTAAGAATTAACAAGTATTGGCTTTGAAGTTCTTCTAAATCCCCCATATTAGAAAAAATGAGAGATTCTTCTTGAGGAAACCTATGACCCTGGAAATGCCATAATTGCTGTTATTAAAGAATAAAGTGAGTGGTGTGTTTCAATACCTTTAAGGGAAGGTACGTAATAGTCATTATCTAATTGCTTGATGTATGAAGTGAATAGTAATGTTAACATTTTCAGCAAATCGATGAAATCCATTCAATCACATCTTGTCAAGGTGAGGGACAGGAGTTTACCTCCAAAACATAAAAGATAAAATTATCGTTGAAGCCGCACAGGGGAAAAAGATGGAATTGTTAACAGGAAAATAAAGCTTTGTATTGATCATAGAAACAGAATATTTTTTTTTTTCAATAGCTCAAAGTATCATCATGTAAACAGAAATATTGATCAAGTTGCTTATGAGAAAAGTAAGTGATGCTCTTGCATACACTACATCATAATGAGCTTGATGTATGACAGATCATGTGTTTGCAATATCCCAAAATGACTCTTGAGCTTTCTTTAAGCAATGGTTTCAATATCACATACTAAGGTCAATTAAGACTGCTTACTAAGCACAATGCGCATGCAATGTATCCCTCCTATGTATACAGTATGCACACTTGCTCTACTACAGTATATTACCCAAGTGTGGCTTTGAGAGGAATACTATTATCATAAAGTACAAAATGGCAATTTTAACCACTTCAGCCACGGAAGGATTTACCCCCTTCCTGAACAAGCCCTTTTTTGCGGTATGGCACTGTCTCGCTTTAACTGACAATTGCGTGGTCGTGCGACGTTGTACCCAAACAAAATTGACATTCTTTTTTTCCCACAAATAGAGCTTTTTTTTATTGGCATTTGATCACCTCTGCGGTTTTTATTTTTTGCGCTATAAACAAAAAAAAGCCACAATTTTGAAAAAAAAGCAAATTTTTTTACTTTTTGCTATAATAAATACCCCCATATAAAAAAAAAAAATTCTTCCTCAGTTTAGGCCAATATGTATTCTTCTACATATTTTTTGTTTTAAAAAAAAAAAGCACAAGAAGCGTATATTGATTGGTTTGCGCAAGAGTTATCGCGTCTACAAAATAGGGGGTAGATTTATGGCATTTTTATTATTTATTTTTTTATTATTAGTAATGGCGGCGATCTGCAATTTCTATCGTGACTGTGACATTGCGGCAGACAGATCAGACACTTGACACTATTTTGGGACCACTGTCATTTATAATTGGATTTAAAACTGCACTGATTACTGTGTAAATGTCACTGGCTGGGAAGGGGTTAAACACTAGGGGGCGATCAAGGGGTTAAGTGTGTTCCCTCAGTGTGTTCTAACTGTAGGGGGGGTGAGCTCACTAGAACATGACAGAGATCACTGCTCCCGATCACTGGGATCAGTAGATCCCTGTCATGTTGCTAGGCATAACAGGGAAATGCCTTGTTTACTTGTTTGCATCTCCCCATTCTGCCTCCCTGTGCCACGATCGCGGGCCACAGGCAGACATCAAGTCAGAGGGACCCGCGGGCACACTCCTTTTTTTTTCGTTCCACCCAGCGGCCCGATTTCTAAAGAACTGGCCGATGCCGCCGGACATTTGGCCCGTGTGTTTGGGGATTAAGATACAGGAAGAGGAGATGGTTGAGCAACGTCCTGGTTAGGGTGAAAGGAAGAAACCACTTTGGAAAGAAAAGTCCTGGGCTTGGATTTCAAAACAACTTTTTCCTTGTGTAACACAAGAAAGGATTAGTTACAGGTTAAGCCACCAACTCAGAAAATAACCTTGTAGAAATGGTTGTGTAGAGAAAAGCAACCGTCCAAGTAAGAATACACAGAGAAATATCTATCTATACATCTCTATATCTGTATCAGACAGAACTGGATTGAGATTGCACAAAGTCACCGGAGAACACAGGGGGGAACAATATGCACAAAACCTTGTATGAAGCCCTTTAATATGGTAAGAGAAGGCAATCCCTAGAAATTAACCAATGCCAAAATTTGACCCTTGAAAGGCAAAGGCAACTGTAGATCCATATCAGACCAGAGAAAAGACAGGATTTGTCCCATGCAGAACATCCTGAGATTGAACTTTCTTGCCTTGCATCAAGAGAAATACGCCAGACAAGTGCAATGATAGGCTGGGTAAAATTCCTAGCCCAGTGATGGTGAACCTTGGCACCCCAGATGTTTTGGAACTACATTTCCCATGATTCTCAGCTACACTGCAGAGTGCATGAGCATCATGGGAAATGTATTTCCAAAACATCTGAGGTGCCAAGGTTCGCCATCACTGTCCTAGCCCTTCTTAGTCTTCAAAAGTGTAGAGATGACCAGATCTTCCATCTCTTAGGACCTGGGCTCCAAAAGTCAGGCCATCAAGCCACTGACCAAAAAAGCAGATTTAAACTGGTTCTCGGGACAGAAGATCCGGGTGGTCCAGAAGGGTCCAAGGAGAATTTGCCAGGAATCTGAAAGTCTGAGTACCACATCCTCCTGTTCCAGTTTGGTGCAATGAGAAGCATTGGATTGGTCTCCATCTTGAACATGAGGAGCAGGCATGAAAGAAGCTTCAGAGGAGGAAACACATTGATCAGGTTAAACTGATCCAACAGAGTCATCAGAGCATTCCTTGAAAAGGCAAGGGGATCCCGGGATCTGGCCACAAATTTAGACCGATTGTGGTTGAGTCTGGGAGCCAGGTTGTCAACATTTGGCGCTCCCCATCTGCAACAGAATTCCCTGAATACCTCTAGCTGAAAAGACCATTATCCCCAAGGACAAATGTTATTGACTGATGAAGTCAGCCTGACAATTTTTTATGCCTGGAATAAGCATGGCAGACAAGGTTGTCTGGACTTTAGCAACAGTAAACAAGCAACAGAAAAATTGTGTCCGAGATTTGTCATAAAAATTTGGACACCAGAAGATCCACGTCCGACATCCCACACCTGTGGCATATGGCTTGGAACACCTTTGGAGAGAGAACCCATTCGCCCAGATCCAGACTCCATGTAAACAATGACTTCTGAAGGTTTAGGATCTAACCGAGTCTGCACTGTTCGCTGGCCACTGTCTGATAGGGATAGGGAGAACTGATAATGTTTTTGTATGTTATTTTGTTTGTTTTTAAATATAGAAATAACCTGCTCTATTAACCTGTACACCCCTGAAGAAAGAAGCCTCTGAAACGCGTTGGTTGTGGTCTATTATTCTGCCATGTTGATTGTCATCCCGGTAGTTATTGGACCATTTTAGAGCCACATGTTTCTATGTTCCCCATATGTCTATGTTTGATTAATCATGTTCGTAGCCATTTTTTTACTGACTCTTAACATTTATACTTCAATACATTTTGTAAAACTTTTTATGAACCTACTCTGATATATTGTTATTTGGGCCATTAAAGTCCCATAAGAGGGAGTTGTCTACACTTTTCAGTTCTATTTGGGATGTAGGCCCAGCCATTTGGTCAACCACACCACCTTCTCCTTGTTTGTACTGATCCTTTAGCAAGAGACTGTCCAGGTAACTCACAATGTGTATACTCTGAAAATGGAGCAATTAGGACCCAAGCAAGCATCTTGGTGAAAACCCAGGGGGCCATAGACAGACCAAAGGGAAGGGCGACAAATTGGTAATGCTGATTACCCACTGCAAATCACAGATAGCTTTGATAAAGATGAAAAATTAGAACTTATATGCAAGCATCCTGGGTGGCCACTGATGCCAGAAAATCCTCAGAAAAAGGGAGGAATCGCCCACCTAGCAATTTTCATGTGTAACTTTGGAGCCCTCAGGAACAAGTTGGGAGTTTTCATATTCAGAATGGGCCATACTCCTCTATTTGGTTTGAGAACTGTAAACAGTTTTGAGTAGAAACCCTGCAAGTGTTTATTGTTTGGGACTGAGGCAATGATCCCCTGTGAGGAGTTGAGAAATGGCAGCAAAAAGATTTGCCTGTCTTTGCAAGAACAGAGGGAAATTTAAGAGCCTGAAGCAATGACCCAAACATCTGAGATTTTCTATGACCAGAACCAGACCACTCTAACGGGGGGTAGGGGGCCCCACCACCTAGAAGAGGGCTTGGAGAAGCACGCCTTCAGACAAAAGTTTGTTCTAGACTGGAATTGGGGGAGTGAGAGAGAAAAAAAAATAGGATTTTTTCATCATACTTACCTGTAAAATCTTTTTCTTTGAGTACATCATGGGACACAGAGTCAGGCTAATATTTATTACCTGCTGGGTTATATTCCATCTCCAGGTGAATAGACACTGGTAGACCAAAGGTCTTTAGACAGGAAGTGATCCCCTATATAACCCCTCCCACACAGGAAGTACTTCAGTTTTGTAGCAAGCCCTGAATCCTCAAAAAAGGGCGGAGTCTCTAAGTACCATGATGTACGCAAAGAAAAGGATTTTACAGGTAAGTATGGCGAAAAAATCCTAAGGAAACAAAAAGTGCAACGCTGAGTTAAAGTGAAGCCATACACAATGTTTCTATATATGAACAGAAATTATGAAGTTCCAATGAAAACCTTAAGTGTACAATAAATATGTAAATTTCTTGCAAATAATACAGTGATAAGTCCATACAAAGAAAAAGTCCTGTGTAAAATAAAAATCAAAAAGTGTTCAATTTGTGATCAAACAACTTGGTGTACGAAGCTAGCCAGCCACTAGTGGCACTCTTCTGGACTAATAGCAAAAAGAAACACCACCACTGTGATAATGGGAGGAGGCTTACCAGATGGTATTGACCTGGCGGGGCATACGCCACCAAGGTCAAATAGGGCTTGACGGTTGTAATAAACAAAATCGGAAGATTGGATCATGTGTCCTGTCCTTAAGCCAGCATTAAACCTTCACATCACCAGTCATAAACATCAGATATTATCCACAAGTCGTCAGAGGGGAGGTCGGTACTTGGCATCAAATGGCAACAATGCAAATAAAAGTCTCAGAGCAATAGCCTTGAGGGGAGGGAGACACCCTGCCAAAGGATAGCCATCAGAACGTATACGGCAGCCCGCAGTACACTGCAGCCGAAAGCTGAATCCTCGGCTGCTCGAACATCAACTTGATAAAATTTTGTGAACGTATGCACTGAAGACCAGGTAGCAGCCTTACAAATATGAGCCACAAATACCTGATGGAGAAAAGCCCAGGAGGTTCCTACACCCCTGGTAGAATGAGCTCTCACCCTAAAGGGAGGAGCTCTATATGCTTCAGACCGTAGGCCTGAATGATCAATTGACGGATTCAATTGGCAATGGAGGCCTTGGAAGCTGTCTGCCCCTTCTTGGTTCCTTTTGGTAAAAAAGAAAAAAAAGAAAAAAAAGAAGAGTGATCCTCAGATCTGCGCCAATCTAGACAAATAAACCTTGACTGCCCGGACAATGTCCAAAGAATGCAGTCGTCTCTCTTCTGCTGAACGAGGCTGAGAGAGAAAAGAAGGCAAAATAGTGTCCTGATTTAAATGAAAGGCGGACACCACTCTAGGCAAAAAGGATGGAACAGGTCGTAACACGACCCTGACGTGGTGAAGGATCAAGTGTGGTTCCCTGCACGAAAGGGCCACCAACTCAAACACCCTTCTAGCCGAGGTGATGGCCACCAGGAAGGCTAGCTTACGTGACAGCAAGTCTAATAGAATTTCCTTAATAGGTTCAAATGGTTGCTTCTGTAACACAGACTGCACCAAACTCACACAGGTGACCTAATGGGAAGGAGAAAGCAAGTTGCCCCCTGCATAAAGCTTTGGATCAGTGAATAGGAGGCTAAAGGCCTTTGGAAGACTACGGATATGGCCAAAATTTTACCTCTGATTGTACTCAAAGCCAATTTTATTTCCACAGCTGACTGTAGAAAAGAGAGAATTCTCCCAATCAAGTATTTCCGCGAATTCTGTCTTCACACCAAGCAATACAAGTCTTCCAGACCTTATGATAAATCTTCCTAGTGACCGCTTTTCTAGCATTCACTAGGGTAGACACTACTGATCCCGAGATGCCACGGTCCTTCAGCACCCTGGTTCCAATACACATGCCATCAAATTTAGAGACTGTAAATTGGGGTGGAATATTGGAGCTTAAGACCGTAGATTGGGATGACGTGGAAGCGTCCATAGCCCGTCTATTGTCAGTCTCACAATCTCTGGGAACCAGGGCCTTCAGGGCCAAGCTGGTGCCACCAGAATGACTGCTGCTTCACCCTTCATCACCAAGGATGAACTTTCTCGGCCCTAGCCGGGTTAGAGCACAGGATTGCTGGCATGATTGCCTCCATCCCACAGGGTGGCAAGAAGTGTGACAGATCCCCCCTCCCCGGAGCCTCCTAGTCTAGGTAATGGATATTAGCCTGACTCTGTGTTCCATGATGTATGAAAAAGAAATAACTTTTTCTAGCATTCAGAGAAGGTGGTCTAGCCATGGAAGTCCAAACCTTTTTTTTTTATGGGGGAGGGTACTCTTGTTTGCTGTGGTCTCCTTGATGTACTTATGCAAGCCAGACCAAACATTTGTTTGCTTTCAAAGGGCAGATGGTTGAGGCATCTCTTACAGGGGAGTTTCTCTGACCAGCATCTGATCCAAAGAATCCTAAGCATATAGAACGACAGAAGGTTCCATCCTAGAGAAGCGTATTAGCCAAGCCATTAACACAGCAGTGTAAAGCCACAGGTAAAAGCTATAGCTGGTGGTGAATGGAAGGGATTCGTCATGATGGAGCTAGGGTCTCATGTCATGTGCTTAGTCGAGACAAGAAGGGTCTGGCAAACAGCCATGGAAGCAACTGTAGGATGAATAGCAAGGCCTAAGAAGAAAAAAGGGCCTTAAAGAGGGCCTCTAAGCTCTTGTTTACCAAGTCGTTGAGCAAAGGATTATCCTCTAAAGCAGGGATCTCCAAACTACGGCCTTCCAGCTGTTGTGGAACTACACGTCCCTTGAGGCATTGTAAAACGCTGACATTCACAGACATGACTAGGCATGATGAGAATTGTACTTTCTGAACTACTTGAGGGCAATAGTTTGGCTACCCCTGCTCTAAAGAGACCACTAGTGTCCTGTTAAAGTGAAAAATCTTTTTTTTTTTTCACATTGACTGTTCCAAAATGTCAAGTATACCACGGCTCTTATTTTTTTTAAAGTCACCTACTGTTCTTTTCAGGCTTTTTTGTCCTGTGTGGGCTCCCTATCCTTCACTTATACACCTCACAGATACTAGTGTAGAGCACACATTGCTATTATTTCTGGCCCCAAATCCCATAGAGCTGAATGTGTCTGCAATTGAGGGGATATCCATCTCAAGGCTATGAAAGAGAGGGTGGCTATGTTCACATAAACATAGGGAGAACAAACAGTCACCCTAGAATAGGAAGTCTGAGAATAGCAGAATAAGGCTTGCATTTGAGATGAAAGGTAAATTCCACTTATATTTAACCACTTAAGGACTGTAAGGATTTGCCCCCTTAATGACAAGGCCATTTTTTGCGATACGGCACTGCATGGCTTTAACTGACAATTACACAGCATTGTACCCAAACAAAATTGACATCCTTTTTTTCTCCACAAATAGAGCTTTCTTTTGGTGGTATTTAATCACCTCTTCGGTTTTTATTTTTGACGCTATAAACAAAAAAAAAGACCGACAATTTTGAAAAAAAAAATAAAAAATTTAATTTTACCTATAATAAATATAAAAAAATAAAAAAATAAATAAAACATTTCTTCATCAGTTTAGGCCAATATTTATTCTTCTACATATTTTTGGTAAAAAAAAATTAAAATCGCAATAAGCGTATTGTCTGGTTTGCACTGTGGGGGCAGTGTATTGACAGGGAGTAGAGAGAGATCGCTGTTCCTGATCACAAGAACAACAGATCTCTCTCTACTTCCCTGACAGAACGGGGATCTGTCTGTTTACATTGACAGATCCCCATTCTGTCTCTCTCTGAAATGATCACGGGGCGCCGGTGGACATCGCAACCACCGGTTATGCAAATTGGCAATGGCGTAGTAGCGCCCCCCCTAGAGCTCTTAAAGCGGACGACGTATAGCTACGGCGATTCTCACAGCCGTGCCAACCTGCTACAGTATAACTGTCGACTTGGAGGTGTGTTTGGGGTCGTTATCGTGTTGGAATACTGCCCTGCGGCCCAGTTGCCGAAGGGAGGGGATCATGCTCTGCTTCAGTATGTCACAGTACATGTTGGCATTCATGGTTCCCTCAATGAACTGTGAGGTTCCCTCAATGGCTGTGTAGCACTGTGCGTGTCTATGGATGCAAACATCCTGGCTTGGGAGCAAGCCTGTATGTGTGCCACCATAGCACACAGCTCACTACAGGGCACACTGAAACTATCAGTAGTGGAGTGCCAGCAGGGGACCCCAGATAAGGAGGTAAGCTCTGTGCAATAGCATTCAGATATCAGAAAAGGTCAGTAGAACATCTTTCTTACGAAAAAAACAAACAAAAAGCAACAGCATTTAGTATCACTTTAAGGCCCTGGGTGTAGGGGAGGAGAAGGAAAAATGCAAATGAACAAGTAGTGCAGTGTAGAGCTTCTGCACGACAAACAGTGGTATTTGCTCAATTTTAACACTGTTCACCGCTTAGTCAAAGTGAATGTTTAGTTTACTGCAAATAGGGGATTATTTAGTAAAAAAATTATTGAGAATTGAGAATTGGGAAAAAAAGTCCTTTCTCTTTTTCATACTTTAAGTTCTGCCAGCTTAGTCTGCTCTAAGTGGCTACCACAAAGTTAATCCATTTGAAGCCAAGGTATTTTTGTATTCATATGTTTTTCTTCTATAAACATTTTCTTCTACTTCAATTACTATGAGCGCTATGATTCCTCTCTAGCGAAATTAAGCTTTTTTTTTTAGACCAGCCGTAAATTCATACTTGGTTCAGCAACCACACACATTTTGTCTATAATGATATAAGAAATGACTAAAGAATAGTAAGTAAGAAAAAAAACTATTCCAAAATATAATGGTTAGCAAAAGTCCCTGGGTTCTTCAATGCAGCAGCAAAACAATCCAGATGGATTTCACTTTATTCATGCCACAAAAGTACAGCTCAGGGAAATGGCCTCAACTCATTCACTTAAATGCATGCAGTCCTGCACTGAATATTACCGGCACCCATTTCTCTGCATTGAAACTAGCTGTTCCAGATTTAAAGACCTATTGTTTTTCTTGGTATAAACCAGTGATTAAAGCAGGCCAAAGATTATGTGATTTTCTTTCCTGCAACCATGTTCAATTTCCCCATCAACACAGTCAGTCTTGATGGGGAAATACCTTCAATGGAGCTATTGTGTTTGCTCGGCTGGGAGGGGGCTGTGGGGAGCTGTCCCTGCCAGCTGCCATAGCCACTGGCAATAATCGCATGCAAAAAATCTGACCACGCTGGTTGTATCGACTTGGGTACAATCAGCCTGCCCACATAGATGGATAAAATCTCAGCCGGACTCTGCTGAACCGGCTGAGATTTTATCCATCTATGGCCGGCTTAAGGCAGGCTCTACATAATTTTTTTTTCATTCAATCAAATCCCCCATCCACTCTTTCGATTATGAATGAGGGAATCACTCCCGCTGGGCTACAGCATTCTGCCGGAGGGGGGTCTTCCTGAATACTGAAAGATACTGAATTGCAGTAAAAAAAGCACTTTATTACATATGTAGCATGTCCATATGTGGGCATTATGTATGTGCATGGTACAACAAACTATATACTTAACACATAACATGAATGAAATAAGTCTGAAGTTCCAGAAAGACTCAACAGTAGGACTAAAGTTTAGCATGTTTAACATAAAAGCTCCATAAAAGCTAGCATAAAAGTCTCCAACAAATGTACAAATTAGTCTAAAAATCTCATATTTAGAAAGGCAAGTACAGAAATAACAAAGCCCAGTCAATTTAACTTAACACTTCTATCCATTGACCCCGTATCAGGGAAATAGGCGCATCCCCAGGCGTAATAGTGCAGGGATTGCAAACTGGTGTAGGCAAAGGCACGCTGGTGCGAATCAACACACAAGGATGCGCAGCACTGTGAACAGGTGAATACGCATGCGCTGCAAGACACATGCACAGCGTGATAGTGGTGCCACTGCATATTTAAACCGGCTGTTGACAATGGTGCATTGCTGATTTATTGTCAGCTTCCCTCTGTGTTCCTGTGCCTTGTGTATCCTGCTGATCTGATTTCCGTTGTACCAACCTGGCTTGTCTTGACCTGCTCTTCTTGATCTCCCGGCTTGACCCCTTGGCTTGTATCCTGACTTGTTCCTGCTTGCTCCCTGCATCTGATCCCGGCCTGGCTTACGGACTCTGCCTTTACCTGTCTCCTGTGCAAAGACTCGGCTGACCCTTGGTCACTCTGATCTTGGACTGTCTTACTGTGAATGACCCCTGGCCTGGCTCCCGACTCAGCTATCCGGTCTGCTCCACTGATCCACAAATCCTGGACTTTCCAAGCATGCCTGATTTGCAGTATACCTTGCCTTTCCCAGAAAGCTCCTGGCAACCAGCTCCAGCAATCAGGCAACCCGTGATTCTGTGGGCACCACACCTACTGTGTCACCTTCAGGGTATGCTGCACTAGGCCGCAAGGGGAGCCCTCCCAGCATCTTGGCCTCCAACCAAGTTCCTGACACCCTGTTTAGCCATAGGGGCACCGAACATTAGTTTAAATATCCATTAGACATAGATGTGAATGCCAACCAAATCATGACCTGGTAAGATGTATTAGCTGGAACAGCCTAAATATTTTCAGTAACAAATTAAATTGTATATTTTAATATCAGATTTTTAACATACTTGATGTTCATGCACACAATTAGTGAGTTCATTTTAGAATGACAATAAAATGTATTATGTACAGTATATTTTAAAATGTAAAAAAATAAAATAAAAAATGCAGTATTGTTTACCATCAGGGACTGCAGGCATGATTTGGAGTTAGATCAATGAAGAAAAACAAATATATGCAAAATAACTCATATGAACAAACCAGATTTTACTTTATTAGTGTCAGTTCAGTTAAAAAAAAGGATTTCTAATTATCAGTTATAGATTTCTACACCATTTACATTGTCCCCACTCTTTGCACTGCCTTATTAAATAAGAAACTGTTAAACCTTTCCTTTAACAATGCATTGTAACACAGATGATGCCACACTTACTATAATGTATTTATCAAATTTCTATGTACAAACTAAATAAAACAAATTAAAATTCAGAGTCCAAGGTTTTTACAACTACACTCTTTGCTTGCATTCAAACTAACATTTTATTACAATGCAAAATGTAGCAGTCTTAACCAAGAATAATAAGTAGTCATAAAGAGTGAATGCTTGTCTTCCCTAGCCACTTCCCGACCGCCCCATGTATATATACGTCAACAGAATGGCACGTACAGGCAGAATCACGTACCTGTACGTGACATTCTTCAGGCGGTTGGGGGGTCCGATCGGACCCCCCTCCGCCGGCGGGGACGGTCGGGATGGCTTCAGAAGCGATGCGGGACGAGGGGACGGCCAGTCGTTTCTGGCCACCCCCTCGCGATCGCTCCTGGCCAATGAAAAGCTTCCCCTTCCTGTCTATTGTATAGACAGGAAGGCGGAAGTGATGTCACGCTCGGTGCGCCGGTCTATGTGACCGGGGACGCCGAGCTGTGAACGTGTAAAGGTTAGTGCACAACAGTACACTGACACCAGTACAGATAGGCACATATTCCACCCCCCTGTCACCCCCTGATCACCCCCCAGATCACCCCCTGCCCCCCAGTCACAGTGTCACTAATTGCAGTGATCATTTATTTACTGATCACTGCATTTAGTGTCAGTGTGACTGTAATAACTGTCAGGGCAGTTAGTTTTAGGTCCAAGGTAGCCCCCTACCCCCCCTAATAAAGGTTTAACCCCCTGATTGCCCCTAGTTAACCCCTTCACCCCCTTTTGCCAGTGTCACTAAGCGATCGGTTTTCTGATCGCTGCATTAGTGTCGCTAGGTAACCATTTTTTTTTTTTTTTTAACCGCCATGTTTATATAGGTTCATAAATAGGTTTATAGGTCAGGTACCCCCATATTACAACCTAAATAAAGGTTTTAACCCCCTGATTGCCCCTAGAGTTAACCCTTTCACCAGTGATCACTGTATAAATGTCACTGGTGACGCTGGTTAGCCAGTTAGTTATTTCGTTATTTAGGTTCCCCGTCAGGTTTTTATATAGCGTCAGGTACCCCCATATATTACCTAATAAAGGTTTTAACCCCCTGATTGCCCCTAGTTAACCCTTTCACCCCCTTTTGCCAGTGTCACTAAGCGATCGTTTTTCTGATCGCTGCATTAGTGTCGCTAGGTAACCAGTTTTTTTTTGTATTACTGTTACGGGTGACGCTGGTTAGTTAGCTTGTTTTTTATACTGTCAGGGCACCCGCCATTTATTACCCAATAACGGTTTAACCCCCTGATCGCCCGGCGGGTGATATCAATTAGGTTTTAGGGTCAAATAAGGTCTGCGTCGCCCCAGGTTAGTGCCAGTACCGCAAACACCCACGCGCAAAGCATACACCTCCCTTAGTGGCACAGTATCTGAACAGATCAATATCTGATCTGATCAGATCTATACTAGCGTCCCAGCAGTTTAGGGTTCCAAAAAAAACGCATTGTTAGCGGGATCAGCCCAGATACCTGCTAGCACCTGCGTTTTCCCCCTCCGCCCAGCCCAGCCCACCCAAGTGCAGTATCGATCGATCACTGTCACTTACAAAACACTAAGCACACATAACTGCAGCGTTCGCAGAGTCAGGCCTGATCCCTGCGATCGCTAACATTTTTTTTGTGGTAGCGTTTTGATTCAGTCGCTTCAGTCAGGAGCTTTTTTACCTGTGAATCTCAAAAAAATAAAAAAAAATAAAATAGTTGTTGTTTTATTGTTCTCTCTCTCACTCTATTCTCTCTCTATTGTTGCTCTTTTTTACTCCATTCTATTCTGCAATGTTTTATTATGTTTTATCATGCTTGCTTTTCAGGTATGTAATTTTGTTTACTGTGTTTTAGTGTTAAGCATTTTTTTGTTTTCAGGTGCGCCATTCAGTTGCAACGCGAATTTATTTATCTTGACAGCAACAGCGTTTGCTCCCACGATACATAAAGCCGCGACTCCAACGCTGTAGGAGGTGATTTCACTACCACAGTTAAAAAAAAGAGCATATATGCCGAAGCATTGGGGCAGCAGGGGGCGGGGAGGAGCGATTGGCTCCTAATGCCACGTACATACGGTCGAAATTCCGACCGTGTGTACACGGCATAACTTTTGCGGGAGGATGCCCCCATGCATCGGCATATATAAATGTTGCATGTATGCCCATCATTAGAAGTGGGTGGATGAAGGGAGGTATTCTAATGGTGGGCATACCCACCAATCAATCTCTTTTTTTCGTTCAGCCAAGAGGCTGCATGAAAAAAAAAAGATTACAATATATGTCCAGTATGTTGCTGGACTTTGAATGGTTATACCAGAATGATGCCTGCAGGTTTAGGTATCATCTTGGTATCATTCTTTTCAGCCAGTGATCGGCTTTCATGTAAAAGCAATTCTAGCGGGTAATTAGCCTCTAGACTGCTTTTACAAGCAGTGGGAGGGAATGTCCCCCCTCCCGGATATAAACCGCGCCATTGGGAAATTGGGAAAGCATTTTATCACACCAATCTTGGTGTGGTCAGATGCTTTGAGGGCAGAGGAAAGATCTAGGGTCTAATAGACCCCAATTTTTTCAAAAAAAGAGTACCTGTCACTGCCTATTGCTATCATAGGGGATATTTACATTCCCTGAGATAACAATAAAAATCATAACAAAGAAAAAAAATGGAAGGAACAGTTTAAAAATAAAATAAAAAAGCTAAATAAATAAAAAAAAACAAAAAAAAAAAAAAAAAAAAAGCACCCCTGCCCCCCCTTCTCTTGCGCAAAGGCGTACACAAGCGTTGGTCTGGCGTCATATGTAAACAGCAATTGCACCATGCATGTGAGGTATCACCGCGAAGGTCAGATCGAGGGCAGTAATTTTAGCAGTAGACCTCCTCCGTGAATCTAATGTGGTATCATGTAAAGGCTTTTAAAGGTTTTTAAAAATGTATGTAGTTTGTCGCCACTGCGTGTTTGTGCGCAATTTTAAAGCATGTCGTGTTTGGTATCCATGTACTCGGCCTAAGATCATATTTTTTATTTCATCAAAAATTTGAGCAATATAGTGTGTTTTAGTGCATTAAAATAAAAAAAAAAGTGTATTTTTTCCACAAAAAATGCGTTTGAAAAATCGCTGCGCAAATACTGTGTGGAAAAAAAAAATGCAACACCCACCATTTTAATCTGTAGGGCCTTTGCTTTAACAATATATATAGTGTTTGGGGGTTCAATGTAATTTTCTTGCAAAAAAAAAATATGTTTTCATGTAAACAAAAAGTGTCAGAAAGGGCTTTGTCTTCAAGTGGTTAGAAGAGTGGGTGACGTGTGACATAGGCTTCTAAATGTTGTGCATAAAATGCCAGGACAGTTCAAACCCCCCCCAAATGACCCCATTTTGGAAAGTAGACACCCCAAGCTATTTGATGAGAGCAATGTTGAGCCCATTAAATATTTTTTTTTTTTGTCCCAAGAGATTGAATAATGAAAAAAAAAATATATATATATTTTTTTTACAAAAAGTTGTCACTAAATGATATATTGCTCAAACATGTCATGGGCATATGTGGAAATACACCCCAAAATACATTCTGTTGCTTCTCCTGAGTACGGGGATACCACATGTGTGGGACTTTTTGGGAGCCTAGCCGCGTACGGGACCCCAAAATCCAAGCACCGCCTTCAGGCTTTCTAAGGGTGTAATTTTTTTATTTCACTTCTCACTGCCAATCACAGTTTCGGAGGCCATGGAATGCCCAGATGGCATAAAACCCCCCAAAATGACCCCATTTTGGAAAGTAGACACCCCAAGCTATTTGCTGAGAGGTATGGTGAGTATTTTGCAGATCTCGCTTTTTGTCACAAAGTTTTGAAAATTGAAAAAAAGAAAAAAAAATGTTTTTTTCTTTACTTTCTTCATTTTCAAAAACAAATGAGAGCTGTAAAATACTCACCATGCCTCTCAACAAATAGCTTGGGGTGTCTACTTTCCAAAATGGGGTCATTTGGGGGGTTTTGTGCTATTTTGGCATTTTATGGCCTTCGAAACGGTGATAGGTAGTGAGGAGTGAAATTAAAAATTTGCACCCTTAGAAATCCTGAAGGCGGTGCTTGGGTTTCGGGGCCCCGTACGCGGCTAGGCTCCCAAAAAGTCCCACACATGTGGTATCCCCATACTCAGGAGAAGCAGCAAAATGTATTTTGGGGTGCAATTCCACATATAACTATGGCATGTGTGAGCAATATATCATTTAGTGACAACTTTTTGAAAAAAAAAAAAAATCTTTTTTATTTTTGTCTTTATTCAATCACTTGGGACTAAAAAAAAAAATATTCAATGGGCTCAACATGCCTCTCAGCAAATAGCTTGGGGTGTCTACTTTCCAAAATGGGGTCATTTGGGGGGTTTTGTACTTCCCTGCCATTTTAGCACCTCAAGAAATGAGATAGGCAGTCATAAATTAAAAGCGGTGTAAATTCCAGAAAATGTACTCTAGTTTGTAGACGCTATAACTTTTGCGCAAACCAATAAATATACGCTTATTGGCATTTTTTTTACTAATGACATGTGGCTGAATACATTTTGGCCCAAATGTTTGACTAAAATTGAGTTTATTGGATTTTTCTTATAACAAAAAGTAGAAAATATCTTTTTTTTTCAAAATTTGCGGTCTTTTTCCGTTTATAGCGCAAAAAATAAAAATCACAGAGGCAATCAAATACCATCAAAAGAAAGCTCTATTTGTGGGAAGAAAAGGACGCAAATTTCGTTTGGTTACAACATTGCATGACCGCGCAATTACCAGTTAAAGCAGTGCAGTGCGAAATTGAAAAAAGACCTCTGGTCCTTTGGCTGCCAAATGGTCCGGGGCTGAAGTGGCTAGAGTACCAGTGGAACAAAAGTGTCTTGGGTCGCTCTTATTCATGTGCAAATAGGTTTTAGTTCTGAGAATTTTTGACTACGTGATATGCAAAGACTATATTGTCTTAGCTTTGTGAAGCTTTGTAAAGAACTGTTTTTACAATTAGTGCTAAAAGCAAAATTACACTAATTACAATCATTAGTTGTATCTTCACGACTCATCTTAATTACATTTTACAGATTGTAAGAAGAAAGTATACTGGGGATTTTAGTAGCAACTTGTCTCTCACTTTACACTGGGCTGCCATATAATTTCTGATAAAACGCCTAGCAAATGAATTTAGCACAGGACTGCAGCCCCACTTTCTCAAGAGTGAGAGATAATTTAATTTTACACTACATTTGTACTGGGCCTTCTCTAAGTAGCTGTGCCAAATTGAAGTATAAGCAATGGATAGAATTTAGCTGAGTCCTTTAAATAAGACCATACATGTAATTACATCCTCTTAGTGATTTAGTACATAAACTTAGAGAAGTTTATCTGCTTTGACACCTACCTGTATCTATGAGGATAACTTCATTATTATAATTATTATAGACGCACTTACAGTCTTCAAAAATTTAAATAGTCAGACTACAGAAAATAATTTATGGGACAGATTTTACAACCCACAGTTCCCAATATTCTGCTGGCACTAAAGCCACGTAGAAGCAGTTAGTCCTGAATACTGAATTAGGCTTTAAATATCTTCTATCTATAAAAAAAAAAGCAAGCTAAATGGCAGTCAGTACTGTCTTATGTAGTAAGAATACACTGAAATTACAAATCCATACATGTAGGGAAACTATCACAATCGTTTTTATGTATACATGACATGAAAGGCTGTCTACAGATTGACAGGCCTGTCACTTGTACCTATGGAAGATGACATGATGACATGAATTCTACCAAAACATTTTACCTAAATCAGGCAACGTTGAGCTTAGAAGCACCTAGCATAAAACAAATCCTCCACTTTGAAAGTGAATAATCCTTCAATATTCACACAAGTTTAACACAGTGGGACCTCTAAACAACTAGATTATTGCAAACAATCCCAAACTGTCTCAAAACCTCCAATTATCTATAAGCCACCATTCTATGTAAATATATGGTCCATCACAAGTTACTTAGAAATACCTTGTTCCCATTCACCCACAGCGCTGTCTCTGTCTCCCCCATCGGTAAAAATGTTCCCCTAACATGAACATAAAAATACCATAACTCACATATACAGCACCAGGCCTATCACACACAGGGGGCAGAGCTAGTGCCTCTCCAGACATCTGCTGTGTCTCAGTGTTCCAGTCAGAATGTTACCATACACAAAGTCTAGGCTCCCCTCCCCATCACACACCGAGGATAACATTTCAGTGGCTGGGCTGAAGAAACAATTCCACAAAGCCAGCCAGAGTGTGGGGGAGAATAGCAAAGGAGCATAGATTACATTGAAAGGCCCCAGAGGGGTATATCCAAAAGCAAGGCAGACCCATTCTGCTTAACGGCAGGGGGTCAATAATCTCTGGTGAGTGTGGGACCATTGGGGTAACAAAGCAGTGCACTGGATTTCACTTCACTGGATGAATGTTAACAAGACACAGTACTGGTGGACTATATTTTAATATTGTGCACATGGCACGGGAAGATTGGGACTTTTTTTATAATCATTTAGATTTGTTATATATATATATATATATATATATATATATATATTTTTTTAATTAAAGGTATTTTTTGATCATATAAGGGGAATCTTTTCACCAATAGGGGGAGACAGAGACAGTGCTGTGGGTGAATGGAAAATTGTATTAAGTTAGCATGAGGGCACACTTTGAACAGAGGCAGTCTCAATTTCATGTGCTTATTTGTGGTGGAAGTGATAAGTATTGATATAGCCTAGATGCTTAGATATACCTAGCACAAAGAAATCATGACACCGCAGAGGGTTAATATACTAGATGTCAGTATGAAAGCAAGAAGTTAAACTGCATCTGTGCATTAATGTGAATTTATGCAATGCTTATAAATATAGTGTGTATGTATACAAAAATGTAATTTTTTTTTCAATGTTAATTGTTGCAAACAGGTAATACGAGTCCTAAATATTTGGAACATAGAGGCAACAGAACAAAGTCAGCCCAAAAAATAATCTTAAAACTATACGTCTATCTATATCTGGAGTTTTAGAATGACACTGTGGCTATTTTATTAATGCTTTGACACAAATCATGAAGGTATCACACTGTCAGCTTAACAATTCCTCAGACAGGATCATCAAACTAAAAACAAAAACTATTAGAAGAGGCAAGGTGGTCCTAGACTAACCAAGAAGGTCAAGGAAATGGGAATATGAAGCATCAGGTATTTCAAGAAAGTAATAACTATGATAAAATGCTTGCCATACTGACAGTTAAATGTTAAAGAAAGCAGGCACTTGTTCAGAAAGAAAATTGAGTTCTATAATGTTGTCAACACTTTTGTGAATATACATTATGTTAACTAGAAAATAAATGCTGGAAAAATAGAACACAATGAAAAACACTAATAAAAACATTGTTATTTATTCTGCCTGCTACCTAAAAATGCAATAAACAAATCCAAAGAGTAATGCATTTTCTTGCTGCAAAAGTCCAGATATGGGAATCTCCAGAGGACTTATATTGCATCTGTCATTCCACAAAAAGGAATGTGGATGAACATACCAAAAACACAATACTACAAAAATATTCAATAAAATGTTTATGCAAAAAAAAAAAAAAAACACAATACTGCAAAAGATTACTAGAAGAAAAGGGTTGAACTTTAAATGAAGCAGGTGAAAATGCTGGGGTAAAATTTAGCATTAATTTTATTAATAGTATGTACATGAAGTAGTTGTAGGGTAATATAATGTTAGTGCAAGTTATATACACAAAACATAGGCATAGTCATACACAGTATGGGTATACACATGATAAAGAATAAATCCAAATATGAACATTGGTAATAGAATAAGGCATTGATGCAGTCCATAGATACCAAACGATGGCATACCCGGTACCTATGCTCACGGAATCATTATATAAATGTATTTGGACTGTGTGAAAAATTGTTGAATGAACAAAAACATTTGAACATAATGGATGTCACTGTGGCATCAAGTATAGCTCGACGCGTTTCGTGGATACTTTCCCATAAATAAAAAGGAGAGCACAAATTAATTAGACCCCCTTAAGGATGAACCTGAATTTATAC
Organism: Lithobates sylvaticus; assembly: GCA_028564925.1. Taxonomy (NCBI): domain Eukaryota; kingdom Metazoa; phylum Chordata; class Amphibia; order Anura; family Ranidae; genus Lithobates; species Lithobates sylvaticus. Next base: position 437,893,601 of record CM053029.1, read on the forward strand.
TCCTCAATTACTTTTTAAGGGAAGAAGTAGAAAAGACTGATCGGGATCAAACCCCTTCAACAGGAAGTGGCGAGGAACCCATGAAGTCAGTGACTTTTTTAGAGATGGGAAAAGGTGGGACCAATATGGAAGAAGAACCCCTGAAGAAAATAACTCCAAAGTGAAGAAATCAAAAGAGGAAAAGAATACGAAGACGGAAAAAATCCACTAAAGGGGAGAGTAACGAGATCCTCAAGAGAGATGAACGGAGGATGAAATATCTTAAGGTGGATACCTTTAAGGTTCCTGTTCTGTATACCATTCCTAAAATCCGCGAAAACACTGAAAATAATTAATTAGTTGCATATTATCTGGAGAAACACCATCCCCTAATGGGAACACAGAATTAATTTATTGTGGAACTATTGGAGTTTATGTTAAAGAACAACTGTTTCCAAGTCAATGGTAACTTCTACCAGCAAATAAGAGGAACTTTGATGAGGGGCCATGGGCAACGGCATATGTCTGCCTCCACTTGGGTTCATGGGAAGAGGAATTGGTCTATCCATTGACTCGATTTCGTGCTCATGCCAGGTCATGGGCACAATATATTGATGATGTATTGATGATTTGGACAGGGTCCATTGAAGAATTGTGTTTAAGGTGGTTTGTGGGGCGCTATTTATACCCAAGTAAATTAATTATATGTGATCCTGGTTTGGAAACCAAGATTTTCCAAAAATACATACAATATATTGGTGCAAATAATACATTTGATGCAAACAGCAGTGATAATACATCAACCAATCTCCACAGATTAATTACTCCAGTGCATTCATCAAAATATGGACATCTGGTGACCACGTGAATGGAAAACAATTGAATCCAAAAATAAATTGAAATAATAATAATTTTCTCAAATGAGGCAAAGTGTATCACAAAAACAAAAAAAGTCCCATTCATGTGACGCAGAAATTAGAAGAATGAATGATTCAAAGTCCACCAGCATAAACACTTTTGCAAGATGTGGCAACGTCTTCTAAATGAGTTGTGTACACCTCCAGCAGAGATTTCAACAAACGACACCCTATTGTGATTGAAAATATAATCTGCTTACCAGATCCCTTTGACCACTTTAATTAAAAAGTAAGTCAAAAAGCGCTTGTACAGGTTTGTGCCTGCTCACATATATAATGACATGGATACATAGGGAACCTTCCTCCTCACAGACTCGTGCGGGGTATATGGAAAGAGCAAGAGACCTAGTATAATACTGTTTTTATTAAAATAAACTGTTTAAAATTAGCCAAGTGGCTCCTTACGTTATCATGTGCCCGACCCGGCACTGGGGCTGCTCGCCTTTCAAATAGTAGTTCACCGGCTAGTATATTCCTATTAGGAGCCGCTGCTAGACCCCAGTGCCGGGTCGGGCACATGATAACGTAAGGATAAAAACAGTATTATACTATGGATATCTCTTGCTCTTTCCATATACCCTGCACAAGTCTGTGAGGAGGAAGTATCCATGCCATTATATAGGTGAGCAGGCACAAACCTGTACATGCGCTTTTTGACTTACTTTTTAATTTGTGCATGTGCTGCTACACTCCAGGCAGCCATATACAGTGGGGAAAATTATTATTTAAACCCCTGCAAATTACACTTACAAAAAAAAATAAGGGTCTATATTTTTATCGTAGGTGTATTTTAAATGATAGAGACAGAACGTCAACAACAAATCCAGAAGAAACACAAAACAAATGTTATAAATTGAGTTGCAGTTCAGGGATTAAAAAAACAAATATTTGATTCCCAATCAAAACCTGACTTAGTACTTGGTGAAGAAAACCTTGTTGGCAAGCACAGAGGTAAGATGTTTCTTGTAGTTGGTTACCAGGTTTGCACAAATCTCAGGAGGGATTTTGGTCTACTCTACTTTACAGGTCTTCTCTAACTCTTTTTCTTGGCTGTGACTTGGCAACTTGAAGTTTCAGCTCCCTCCACAAATTTTCTATAAGTTTAAGTTTAAGGTCTGGAGACTTGCTAGGCCACTCCATGCCCTTAATGTGCTTCTTCTTGAGCCACTCCTTTGTTGCTTCGGCAGTTTATTTTGGATCACTATAATGCTGGGAGACCCATCCTCAGTGTTCTGGCAGATGGAAGTAGGTTCTCATCCAAGATTTTACAATACATGGCTGCGTCCATTGGCCCCTCAAAGTGGCAAAGTCGGCCTGTACCTTTAGCAGAGAAACAGCCCCAAAGCATAATATTTCATTCCTCCATGCATGACTGTAGGGATGGTGTTCTTAGTGTCATAGTCCTCATTTTCTATCTCCAAACACAGCCAGTTGAGCTAATGTCAAAGAGCTCAATTTTGGTCTCATCTGACCACAGCACTTTCTCCCAATCCTTCTCTGAATCATTTAGATGTTCATTGGAAAACTTCAGACGGGCCTGTACATGTGTCTTGTTGAGGAGTGAGACCTTGCGGTCGCAGCAAGATTTCAATCCACAGCGGCGTATTAGGTTACCAATGGTTTGTTTCGTGACTGTGGTCCCAACTACCTTGAGATCATTCACAAGCTCCTCCCGTGTAGTTCTCATGATCATCCTTACCACGAGGCAAAATCTTGCATGGAGCTCCAGACCGAGGGCAATTGATGGTTATTTTGTATTTCTTCCATTTGTGAATGATCGCTCCAACAGTTGTTTTTTCTTGTCACCAGGCTTCTTGCTGATGGTCTTGTTGCTCATTTCAGCCTTGTGCAGGTGTACAATCTTGCCCGTGACTTCCTTTGGCAGCTCTTTGGTCTTGCCCATGATGGTGAGGTTTGAATGGAAGAAAGATTCTGTGGACAGGTGTCTTTTATACATACTGTAGCCAGCTTGTGGGAACCAGAATTATTGTTGGTTGGTAGGGGATCAAATACTTATTTTACTCACTGAAGTGTGACTCAATTTATAACATTTGTATCATGTGTTTTTTTTCTGGATTTTGGTTGAACAGAGACAGAATTCTCTATCATTTAAAATACAGCTATAACAATAATTAGAGACCCTTAATTTCTTTGTAAGTTGGCAAACTTACAAAATCTGCAGGGGGTCAAAAATACATATTTTCGCCACTGTATTCTGGTGAGTGCCAAGTGTTGGTGATGGTGTCAGGTTGTGCATACTGTGGGAGTCACTGCAATTTTCACTACCTCACGGATAAATGGTGGAAACCTCTTACAAATTGGTTAAACATTTACATTATTTAGATATTATTGGACCTTTTATGATTTATATTGTATATGTTTACGCAATTTAACTTTGGTTGGATACAAATAGATTGTTTATGAATTATCAGTATACGTATTATTTATTGGATCATGTATTTGATTGGTTTGCACAATACATAATAATTAGGCACTGCATTTACATCTACTGACCAGGGATGTTTTCTGCATATTGACCTCTTTTGCCATCTCTTGCACCAAGTGCTGACTTTTATTTATTTAAAAATTGAAAAAGTGAAACACTTGGAAATGGCCATGGCACCTGAATGTCACATGCCAAATAGACACTACAAGAGCCACTACAAGAGCCAAATACACAAAGCTAATAGGGTGGTTAAGTATCTATCTAAGCTGAAAACTGTCTCTCTAAAGCTGAACTCCAGGCAAAACCAATATATTTGACCCTGTGACATCATCGTAGGTCTAACTCTAAACTTCAGCAGAGGCTGGAAGGAGGGGTAGGGGACAGTTTGTGGATGTTTACAAGGAAGCAGAGAACTTCCTTGCCATCACAGCTACTGTAGTTACTGCCCTCTTTTCATTTGTTTCCTTTATGTTTAGAATAGCAAACAGCAAAGCCTTTTTGCTTTGCAGATCCTATTTAAGTGCAGCACTGGCACATTAAACAAACCAGAAAAACAAAAAGCTTCACTGTTTGCTATTTTTTGTGTGGCTGTATGCATATGGAGAATTTTTGGGTAGGGTCTGCCAAGCATACACATCACTATCAGTGTCCAGAGCTCCTGAGCAACTAGAAGCTGCTAGACACTGATCAGCAGAAGTAGCACAAAGAAACTATGAGCACTGTTCTTGTTAAAAGAAGTGCAATGATTTACATGACCTGTCATAGGCACAGGCTATGATTTATAAAACCCTACAGGACACAGATCAGCAGGGCTAGCATTGCGGGCAGAGAGAGGCTGTAGTTTACACTAGCAGACATAGCCGTGCTAGATCAGAGGGAGGAGGATCTGAAAGGGGAGAGATGAGGTTTGGTGGGAATGATCCTACTACTGCAGGCAGTGTAAGCATAATGATGTCAACTCTGCCTGATTAGAGCTTGTAGGAATATTGAGGGGACCTGCTGCACATAAAGTAGGCACAAGTGCTCAGCCCCCTTGAGTAGGAAATGCTGGAGAATAGCCTCTAAAGCATTGTTTTGGTAGAGGACACCAGAACAATGCAGAAAAAAAATGTGAGCATAAAGGATTAAAAGGTACAAAATTTTAAAAAAATGTTAACCTGGAGATAAACTTTAACACCTATAACACCTAAGGCCTGTAAATCAATTAACTGTATAAATGAAATAAAGGCAGCAGTGTTAAAATACAGTCTGCCTGTAAATTGCAAATGAAAATATGTTTATGCTTTGAATAATTGCATAATGTTTTAAATGGACAATTTTCTTTTCCAATAAGTGTTATTGAATAGTATTTTATAAGCAAACGGTATAAATCACATTATAGGGTAACACTGGGATAATGCCAAGCCATACATCTCCAGAAACTTACAAAAATAAAGATAAATAACATCACATATGGTAAGGAAATCAGGACCCACTGAAGTCCATGGTTGCGATGTCTCTAGCCTCATACACAAAGCTAACAAAATCTTACCACCATGGTACCTGGCAACTTAAATGGCCCTAAGGTTAAGTTAGCCACTTTATCTTGACTGTAAACCATTAAGGCACAAGGGACCTTCATAGCTAAGTCTCAACAGGAGACATCTATGCCGCTAGCCGAATACACACTCCACAGTCTCGTGTGCCCGCATAATACGTGGCTCCCGACCTTCTCCAATTGGAGGGGATGACTTTGCAAACCCCGAAAAGAAAATAGGAGTCAAAATCCCGCACATTAAAAAAAAAAAAAGACTAGAAAGAATAGAAAAGAAAATGAAGAGAAGGAAGGATGTGCCTCCTCCAACCCACACCACTATCTAAATCAAGTGACCCTAGGTGTCTCCCAATAGATATCGAATCCAGGGGCTCCAGGTTTTCTCGAACAGCTTAAGTTTGTCATTAAGTATTGCAAACTAACTGTTCATTAACCATTATCCAGGACAGTTTAGCCCATACCAAATCTATGGGTATCACTGCCAACTTCCATGACCTGGCTATTGCTATTTTGTTGCCACAAACGTACAATTGATCAACCTGCATGCATATCTCAGGGCATTCTCCACAGGGCCTGTATAAAAGACTTCAGATTTATTTGAGTGAGAGAATGGAATTATATATTCTGATCCTGAAACACTTCACCTTGGGGCATTGTCACCATATATGGAAACCAGTCCCCTCCTGACCACATCCTCAGAAACAGAGTGGAGAAGCACCCGAGACATAAGCAGCAATCCTAGCCAGAATCCTATACCAGTTCAGGATTATTTTGTAACTGGGTTCAACTATAGTATTAATGAGCGACCTTGATGCTTCTTAAGTCAGCTTGTACCAATCATCTACTTCCAAAAATATCCCTCGTAGCTTTCTCCCATTGATGCATATAAAACTATTTCACATTAATAGAGTTCAGTATAGAATATATTTCTGATATGTAGACCTTTAACTTATCATATTTGTTGAAATATAAAGAGGGACAGGAATGGCGCCAACAAACATCCAAAATCAACGTGTATACATTCTAAATCCCAAAAATATGCAGCTGCCCCTTTAAGTGGTGTAACCGCTCTCATAAGTGTAAAATGGTCAAAAGTAAGCCGCTAACATGTGCTCAATAAAAAAATAAAACAAGAAATGAAAAAACATAAAAAGTCAATCAAATTATATCAAAAAGTTCTTAATTTTTTTTCATCACAGTGACTTCTTGATATAATTTGATGGGCTTTTTATGGTTTATTCAATTTTAGTTTTATTTTATTATTGCGCATCTTAGCACCCTACTTTTGACTATCATATTTGTTACACCAGTATTTCATAGATGTCACTGTCCCAATATCCAAGGAATGCTTTAAGCAGTTTAGAAATTGTGTTATTTGGGCATAGTGGAAGTCTGCTATTCTTATAAACCCTTTGGCTAATCCATGAAAAGGCTGGGGGATGAGGCCCCTAGGCTAAGTCCGGGTTCACAAAAAGTGGCGCCTGGGGATTGTGAGGGGATTTGAAGTAGTAAGACCTGGCTAACCTATCCCACATTCCAAGGGAAAATTAAAGGGATGGGCATAAAATGCTAGGTCACATCAAGTGCGATATTGATCTATCTGCACATGAACAGGATTCAGCTAGCATCCACAGAGCATATGGCCCTTTAGTGTTAAATTGAATCAGGTTTGCCAGTTGAGCCACATAAAAATATTTAGCTAGGTCTGGAACTCCCAGACCCCCATAGCCCCCCCTTTATTGGAGGATATAGGCAAATGGAAACTTTTAAATTAATATTTACCTTGGAAGAGGTCTGTAATGAACAATATTTCAGTGATTTGGCCTACTGATACAAGTGAAAGTGACATAATTAAAAAGAAATTATTAAATGGAAGAAAATTATTTTGGCAGTGGTCATCTTACTCAGTTTAGCAGCCAGTTAGGGTTTCATACTTTAAAATGCATATGACCAGACACCTTCTAAGAACAGCCTTGTTTGGTAATAGTAAGCAGCAAAAATGAAAAATATCTGGAACCACCTCTCCTAGTAAGCAACAAGTCCCAGTGTTGCACGTTCAAATAAAATGAAGGGAAACATTTTCAAAATTAATTCTGATATTATACTTGCTGATCCTTGGAAAACATGGCAGCTGTAGTAGGTAAAGATCACTTCAAGTTTCTAAAAGTGAAAAGTCCTAAGAAACATTCTATTTTCAGTTTAATGGCCTCTTCACACTTGCGTGGAAGCCTGCATTTTTCTGCACTTGAATAACACAAGCATCCACAAGGGCATGCAGAAAAACTGTTGATTTTTTTATGTACCCTGTTCACTTTACAATGGAGTGAAGTGAAAAAAAAAAAAGCAGTATATTCGCATTTGGAATTTTTTTTTCTGAACCTCTCCAGAACTCTTCTAAAGAGTTCAGTTCAGTGCGTCTATGAAACACAGAAAAACAGGCACCAGCACAGGAAAACAAGCCTCATAAAAAAAATTCCCATAAACATTAGATATTTATTTTGAACACCAAATAACATATAAAATATACTAACTAGAACAGTAAGCCTAGTCATGAGACTGCACATAAAGAACTGCAAAAGCATGCATATTCCGGTTTCCCACAAACTAGAACAAGGATAAAGCCATAGTAGTATCTTATTGTACCAAAAGATCTCAAGCATGTTCTGACAACAGATGCTAAACTAATGCTCCATAAAGTAAACTTACTACATTGGCTACATGGTTAAGTGATACACTAAAGCACAACTACCTCTGGAATAAATTTTGAGCCCATATATGCTTCTATAAACAATATAACCTGTATGCAAAATAAGCAGTAACTACTGCAGAAGCTAAAGGAAGAGATATGTGAAAAGCAGAACAGGCTATAAGTTTTCTGTTATGAAATTACAACCATCCTTGAACGGTACCAGTTAAAATAAACACAAGTCCGCTAACAACAAATGCACTCTAAAATGTATAAAAGTTAAAGTGACACTAAAAGGTACAGTTTTTTTTTTTTTTTTTTTAAATAACAAACATGTCATACTTACCTCCACTGTGCAGTTCATTTTGCACAGAGTGGCCCCGATTCACCTGTTCTGGGGTCCCTCTGTGGCTCTCGCTGCCCCTCCCCACAATAGATAGCCTCCTCTGGGAAGCTCTCTCCCAAGGGGGTTACCTTGTTGGCGCGCTCCCGTGTCATACACTCGGTGTCCATAGCCGCCAAATTTATGACTCGGCCCAGCCCCCGCGTCATTTGATTTGATTGACAGTAGCGGGAGCCAATGGCTACTCTGCTATCGATCTATCCAATGAAGAGCCGAGAAGCCGTGGCGAGAGCGACACGGGATCGCGCCCACGGATATTCAGGATGCATTAAGGTGAAAAAAACACGACCCTTTACAACCCCTTTAATGCCATTATATCTTTGTTTAAAAAAAAAAAAGAAGCTTACACCAGGACACGCAAGTTTTTACGACATGTCAAAACCCAAGGCATCTGTAGGCTATTTAGATAAAGCCAAAGATGTGAGTCAATTTAAAGCTAGCTAGACAGACAGATTAATTTACCATGTAATGTATTTGACATGGACTTTTAAAGTAAAAGTATATACACTAATCCTACTGGAAAAGTGCAGGAATCCAAGTAGGAATTGGTTAATTGATTTGCTAACAAGGTGAATTGAAAATTTGCAATTTGCCTATTATACTCTTATGAAGTCTTATTGCCTTCAATGGAGAATCATACAGTTTGTGGATCCTGAATTGTTAAACTCCCTGTTTTAGACATCTGTATGGAAGCACAAACCAACAGTTTGTGATTTACTTACTCTCTTGAAGAATTGGGTAAACTTTGAATCACACATTTTTGGATAACCTGACCATAATTAGGCCTCATGCACACTGGACATTTTTACAGCTGCTATTTTTGGCTTCAGGCGTTTGTTTGTTTTTTGCAGACAGTACACTCCCCAGCGTGTTATCCTGTGTCCATGCACACATAGGCTGTTATCAGCGTTTATTGGCAGGGGCGTTTTCTGGCTGAAAAAAAACCCCCACAACTAGTGGGTTTTAAGAAGAGTTTTTCAGCTGTAAAAACACTCTAACACTGATAAAAGCTTAAAAATGCAGATAAACCAAATTTCTTAGCGTTTTTGAGCCATAAGCTTTTGAGGGAGTATAGTTTTGATAAAAAAAACGCTGCAAAATTCATTCTACAGCTAACTCTAGCGGCATTTTTATAACGTCTAGTGTGCATAAGAACTTGAAGATGCAGATCAGGTTGAACCAAGCAATTCAGAATCCAGACAGTTGTGACTAAGTGAACAATTGTTTACAGAAGGTACAAGTTTGCACAAATATGTTTAGGCTAATAGAAAAAGGCAGTATTTGTTGAAGCAAACACGTTTGAGAATCAGATATGAAGTAGTTATGCTTGTCTACAGATCCTGGGATCTTCACTCCTGCGGGTATACAGTAACTCAGCTTCTTAGAGCCGCCCACACTAGTCTCTTCTAATTTCCCTGGAGTTGTATGTTCCTGTACTTTTATGTTATGTGATGTTTTTATTTATTTTTATACTTTTCTTTTCAAGATGTCTTCAGGCTAGTCCCGTCACGTGCAGGGTTTTCTTTCTCTTCAACTCTTCGACCAGGCTGGGTGGTTCTCAGTGAGGCAGAGAACAGCACTGACATAATGATGCCATTACAATGCATCATTACATCGTGAATGTAGGCAGCAATGTTGATGCCCCCCTTAGGAGGTAGGTCCATGAAACCGTGCATTTACAGTACATCCTCAGTCTTCCAGGTTGATAAACTGCCACATTGAGGATACTGTGGCATAAAAAATGTGCTATGGTGGACATTACTGAAGAGCAGGTGAGTATGGCAGTAAGAGCTGCATTTTTTTTAAATAGTTGGGGGACATTTCAAGAAAAAAAATAGCCAATAGTCTGGCTTTACATAATGGTAGAACAGCAGCAGTAGACCAGCATTCAAAAAAGATTTACAATCTTATTCAATATAGGTAACTTCACTAATGTCAAATACACACTTCTGAATGGTTACACTGGGTCACTGAATTTACCAATAGTACAAATAATACATTTTGAATCTAAATGGAGAGGAATCTGACCTATAACAGTTTGCCAAACTCGTCCTTTAATGTCCCTTTAAATAGTTAATTTGGGCCAAGCTATTTACGACATTAGCAGGTGCGCTTGCTGGGTGCACCATATTAACTGAATATAGCCTCAGCTGTATACAGCGATGTGTCCAGACAGTTGAACGAGAACTTCCCATTCCACTCCCGAAACAAAATAGAGTTGAGCTGACTGCTGCTCTGTAGCCCAACTGTTTTCTTCCAGAAGTGGGACTGGAAGCTCTCATTCAACTTGTGAAACAGCACTGTAAACTGTATGTAGCTGAAGCTATATACAGTTAACACAGTGTGCCTAGCATGCACACCTGTTATTGCAGTAAATTAACTTTTTAAAAGAACATTAAAAATTAAGTTAGGCTTTGGATTAGGTTAAGCCTAAAAGAAAACTGTACTTACAAAATATACAGAATAAAATTGCTGGACTCTCCCCTTTAAGGAGGTTAGTTTGCCGACTCTTGATCCAAAGGCTCAAATTTGTTAGTCATTGACCCAAAACAAGCATACAGCTTGGGGGCTCTTGATGCTTATTCCATATCAGCTACTTAGAAAGTACTGACACAAGAGACAGCTAGTCCACCCCAAACAAGGATATATCATTATCTAGGTTAAACAAGACAACCTCCATAGTTCTGTCAGTATAGGTTTCCTTTACTATCTGTAGAAGGATGGCATGTAGACCAGGTACTTTATCTAAAATAAATTTGGTGCAAATTGGTAGTGTACAGCAGAGTCAGCTTGGAAAATAATGCATGTGATTATAGGACATATTATTAAACTTTAAATACATCAAAGTCATGTACCACAATTGTTAGCAGAAACATTTGGCTAGATATTGAAAATGTAATTGTCTCCTTAAAGTCAGTAATCTCAATTTTGTTACTGGTACACAGACTTAAGACATGTACATTTGTAATATGCTGTACATACAATCTTGTTTAAAACACGTTTGCAAATAAAACCTTCAATGAAGAAATGTGTCACTAAACTTTCAAAGCTATTGCCTTTAAATCTGTGAAACAACTTTGGAAATTGTGGTTCTCTACAAATCACCAAGCTTGGAAGAGGCTGCAAAGCCAAAAGGTGACATTGTTTAAGCGTGCTGTCTGTACTTACTTCACTTTGTTGAGGGGATTTATTGCATAGTCACCATAGGCACATAACACAGGCCTCATTTGAATCCATATGCTACAGCAAGTAAAAGTAAAATATGACCACTTACATGGAACTCTTTCTCTTCCAGTATCTCTTTCCTCCATCTTACTAGAAAGGCAGCACAGACATATAAATGAAAGTGTGAAAATCCTTCAGGTTCAGACTAAAAGAAAAATAAATACAATTATAAGATATATTATTCCAAATACACAAAAACATAATCTAACATATAAAATTCAGCAGTAAATCAAAATGACAAAATGTTTTTTTTTTTTGTACAGTAAAGAAGGACTGCATTGGGGAGTGTACACTCTATAGCATGTTTTGGAGAAAACCTGTGTGACAGTGTCAACACATGGAACATTTTGCTTCACAACATTTAACCTTTGAGGAGATGTTGACAGAAAAAAAATACCCAGCAGAGGTAGAATAAATATATAAGGCCTCCATGGACTTATTCACTTTCTTAAGGGTATTAGCTTGCCATCATATACAAAACTGGCTTTAAAAAAAAACAAAAAAAAAAACGTGTGCTATGTTGAACAGGAGAGTGGTAAAATGGACTCCACTGCCATATCCCTGGAGAAGAGATGGCACTACTAAACTTTAAAAAAACAAACAAAAAAAGGAGAGAGTTAAAAGGACATGTTCCCTTTAGGAAATACAACTACTCAGTTCACCTCCCTTTCACCAAACCCTAGTCCTCTAACCTACAGACCCCCTTTCCCAACTTACCCTGTTCCATTGACTGCAAAATTGACAACATTGGTGCAAACAATTTGTCCAATGTTGCCTGCACAGTAACCTCAATTAGACTTAAATGGGGCCTTACTTAAATGGTTCAGATAAAAGCCATTTCAATCCATCAGAACATACATTTCTGCACAAAGTCTGTAAACACCATAGGAGGCCACTACTGTCAAACGAGGTAAATAAGCACCTGGGTGCGGGTGGGGGGGATCGGTCATTGTTCTTGCATCCCTGACTTTAGCAAACTGACCTGATATGTCACATCTACAACTAACAAGTTCATCTCCAATGTGTCAGGGCTGGGCTCGGCCCTTCCTTCTGAGCTGGCCGCTCAGCTGTCGGCTAATTGCCAGCTCCCATCTCTCTCCACAGTTACTCAGCTGCTGTTCATATCCTGCTAGTCAGTCCTGCCTACTTAAGCCGTCCAGTCCAGAGGGTCTCAGTTTCTTGTGATGTGACCAAGGCGAAGACAATCTCCTGCGTTTCTGTTTTTAAACCGGGCTTTTCTTACATCCCTTCTGGCTCCAGAACCTGCTTGCTGTTCCACTACATTGATTCCTGACTTCTGGCTTGGCTGAGTATCCATTCCGGTTATTGAACTTTGGCTATGTTTTGACTACGTTTGTTCTTTTTACTTTTATTATTAAACAAGTGTGATTTAACTGTATTTCTGTTTTGGTCTGCTTTCATGGTTTCTGACACAATGTGCACATCTCTGATCTTCGAACATATGAATGACAACTGCTTAACATTAACAATAAGATTTAATCTGTAAACTAGATTATAGTAAAACAAAAATTTAAATTACATTGACTGGTAACGTTCCTTTTTATATTCTACTTTATTTCTATTTACACGGCAGCATATACACAGTTACACTTGCTGCATAAAAAAAATGAAGATACCCTTTGAGCAAATAGCAGTCATTTTCACTTGTCGAATTAAAGTAAGTAGATGTATTATGATTCATGAAGCACATGCTGCTGTGCGTGTGTATCAAAAAATCAAGGCAGCAACTGGAAAACAACAGCTTACAAACATCAAATTTTTCTTTGAAACAGGACCATCATAAATGACATCCATCACAGATATAAGAGAGTTCTCAAAAGATCTACACTAAGGATAGCTTCCTTAAAGGAAAAGTACAGCCAAAGCTCATTTGGTTGTACTTCTCCTGTGATCCATTTTCAGCAGACAGTGGGCTGAACCCCTATGTCGGCTGATGTTACAGAGCCGATCCAGGCTGGGGAAAGATCGTGACCATATGGTCAGAATCTGCCCAGAACCACCACCTAGCTCAGCCTCTTAGCGAGCTGCCGAGAGCCTGGGAGAGCAGACAGCGGTGACTGAAAGTCGCCGGCTCTCTGCTCATGTAGCTCTGAGAACTGAGCAATCAGCGGTGTTTGGTTGCTTAGTTCTCAGTCTTAGAGCCAGCGGGTGAAAGCCTAGGTAAGTAAGATTCTTTAAAAAAAACTTCTCTTTTAACTACTTGTTAAAACTATGTGCCATTTTTAAGTTTTCAGTGCTGTCATTTTATGACTGACAATTATTTGGCCATGCAACATTGTAGCCAAAAGCATTTTATATATATTTTTTAGACAAATAGAGCTTTTTTTTGTGATATTTATTAGCCACTGGGTTATTTTACTTTTGACGGTATAAACAAAAGAAATTTTGAAAAAACAAACAAACATGATTCTCTTATTTTCTGTTATAAATCATATATAAAAAATGCCAGGACAGCACAGAATTGATCACAGACAGTATGCAGATGAGATGTACAAGGAAAGTGGGTGTGGAGTTATAGGGTTAAAAAAAAAAATATATTCAAAATTACATTTATTAAACACCCGAGTCTGTGATTCCAAATATACAGATATTTGAGTTCATCAACTCAAGTTTATCAAATATAAACAGCAGAGAAAGTCTTATTAACTAGTATGTACAAAGATGCTCACCAACAGTTTTTAACACAAAACAAACTACAGTTAGATTACAGAATCAACATGTAAAAACTGCTCGGTATTGTATTGAGCCTACATTATTTAAGTACTAAAACAAAGGCTTTATCAATACTTGGTTAATCAAATTGAAGGAATTATGCCTGCCTCTTCAACAGACAAGCTATGTACTTCATGTCTGATAAATTACTTGTGAAGAACATTGAGAAATATTCAAAGCTCTAATAATAGATAACATACTGCTATGAATTTCAGCATCTCTAAAATAGTGGTTCCACACTTTAAGACAAATCAATGTATGATGATGGTGTCAGCACAGAAGTGTCAGTGCAATATAGCAAGCAACTGTAGAATAGTTATAGCATGGTGGGAAGACCTACATTCTGATCTATAGACTTGGAAGCCAAGTCAAGGTTTCGTTATTTAGGAAAAAAAGAACAAATAAATCACAGTACATCAGTGGTTAATATCATTCTGTGACCTTTATTGCAATAATGAAAAGAATATGGTGAGGATTGGAATGAGTGCGATTGTTATATACACTGACCTAACAACCTGACATCTCAAGAGATGTAAATATGCAATTCACTTTCTTGCCCACAATGTCAAGAGACATTTAAGAAGGTGAAATAATATGATGTTGATAAGAGTCATCTAATAGCAGGACACTGAATTGGTTTGTCCCTTCTAGATTGTACAGCACAATTAAATTAAACCTTGCTTGTGTTCTTAGCTTTCTGACACACACTTTGACTTACAAAATTCATATCTAAGGAGATAAAAAGCATGTTTGATCAAGGTGCAATAAAATAAGGAAAATGCCGAACATTCTCAGCATTATCTTTTCAAACACCTGTGACTAACATTCATTTTCCATTTTTTTTTAAATCAAGTTTTAATCTTATAACCCACAGGGAGTTTTCTTTTAAATATACAGGGAAAGCAAGTTGGAAAAAGCATTAAAGCTAAAACAAAGCTTAAATATAAATGTGTCTATTTATAGGTATAGAAAGACAGACAGATATACAGTATATGAAATTGACAGACTTGTACCAGGAACATTACTCTTAAAAAAAAAAAAAGAAAATCTTTTATCTGTGACTCAAATCTTTATTTATTTTTTTTATTATAAAGAAACTTATCAAAGGTCTTCTGTGTACCAGTAGCAAACTAAAAGCAACTGATTTGTTTGAAAAGTATGCCTGGTATCTATTAACCGGTTCCTGTCCACCCAGCGGTTTCCCTGGGCGAACCACCGCAACTGTACGTCAGCCCTTTAAGACGCTGTAAAATGCACGTGCCCGCAGCGTGTGCCTGGAGCCGATGCGAGTGCCCGGCGGGCACGATGACAGATGGGCACCCGCGTTGCCCGTGAGAATCCTGGTTCTCTCAGGTGAGAGTAGACAGATTGTGTGTTCATACCAAGTATGTAATTTATACTGGTTTGTAATGTATTGATAGGGGCTTAAAGGAGAACTAAAGGCAAAACTTTATTTTTTATTTTTTGAACAGGGTGAGGGAGGGTTATAACCCCTGACAGGTGTTTTTTTTGCCATCTGTGTCCCATTAGGAAGATTTCCCTTCACATACAGTCACATAGCCAATACAGGACATCCCTCCAAAGTAAAGGAATCCCTGGTTATCACCAGAACCAGCAACCTCAGTGGAAGATGCCCCTCTATTCCTGTTCTAGTTACAACTCAGTATTTGGGATTTTCTTTCGCCATCATTATTGGTGATAACAGCGAAAAGAACACAGAGAGGCATCCTAACCGCTCTCCACTTTATCCACAATGAAAAAAAAATGCCTTTAGTTATACTTTAAGTTTTTTGTTACAAGCTTACCAGTGAGGTTACCATGGCACAAAAGGACAAT
The DNA here is from genome assembly GCA_028564925.1 of Lithobates sylvaticus. Classification (NCBI taxonomy): domain Eukaryota; kingdom Metazoa; phylum Chordata; class Amphibia; order Anura; family Ranidae; genus Lithobates; species Lithobates sylvaticus. The sequence goes on from CM053029.1 coordinate 437,909,360, forward strand.
ATTCAAACTTTATATGGGTTGCTGAGTGCATACGTAATCTATAAATGGCAATATGCCATAGATATTGTTCCAAGCTTGTGTCTAATATGGGAAATGGGGGTGGGTGCACACGCCTCACATGATCTACCCCACATCTAAGTGCAATAGAATTTAAACCAACAAGCTGTACCACAGCTACATTAAAAAAAAAAAAAAAAAAAAAAAGGTTTGATTCACAAATACATCTCTAGCTGGACACAGATTGGTAGACTGATGGATCACATTTTTAAATCTTTGGTTCATTAAGCAGGGTTTTTGTACGCCATTGAGAAGGTGAAATAATGATTCTTCCGTTTATGACACAAAGGGGTTGATTTACTAAAACAGGAGAGTGCAAAATCTGGTGCAGCTCTGCATAGTAACCTATCAGCTTCCAGGTTTTATTGTCAAAAATTAATTGAACAAGTTAAAGTTAAAAGCCGATTGGCTATCATGCACAGTTTTAGTAAATCAATCCCTGTTAAATGTGGAGGTGCGATGGTCTGGGGCTACTTTGCTGGAATCAGAGAGCTGCAAAAAGTGTTGAAGAGTAAAAAAAAGTAGAATAAACTTTGTAAAACACATTAATACTTTTCTAGTTCATTCATTGATATTACTATTGTTATTCATAGGAACGACATCATTGGAAAGACTGATTTTGGCAGTCCTTGCCTTGGGCAAATTGCTGGTTACCCTGTAGGAACGCAGCATGGTGCAGTATTTGGCTGTCCTAGTTTGCTAGGTGTAAGTAAGTCTGAGATATATATACTTTTCGTTTGGATCGATTGGTAAATTTATTTCTATGGTATATTGTAAGTAATTTTTTCATTTATTCTTTTTGTATATACAGATTCTCTTTTTCTTTGTCTGCTCCAAGCCCTCTAAGCACGTACTCATTGTCCATTCCTAATATCCCCTTTTTTCATCTTGGGATAATACACCTCCTCCAGGTGATTCAGCCACCTCACGTTAGCTTTTTAGATGTAGATTTTTTTCAAGGTAGGCTGTTTAAATCTATTAAATCTATCAATTATATATATTGGTGTGATTTTAATCAATGGACTTTTGAATAATCTAAAATAAAATGATTACGACATATAATTGACTATCTGCCTTTCATATCGCCCATGCTCTCTATGACCTATTTAGGTATCATTTGCGTCGTTACTTGGTTCTGAAAAAGCCATTGGCGAAACGCATCAACCAACATTTGTGACATATTTTATGATTTTCTGCATCCTTATGTGATTATAGATTTGACATCTATCCTTTTTAATTAATATATTTAATGTTATATTTTGTATTAATAAAAAGATTTAGAAATTTATAAGTATTTACTTTTTACATTTTGTTCAGGTACCGGGATAGTCCGTCTGGTTGGTTTGTCCTTCCTGGTCCTTTTTTAGTTAACATTAATACTTTGATTTAATTTTATCTCTAATTATTAGTTGTGCTCTAAATTTCCAGAGTACATTGAAACAATAAACTGCCCACATTTAAAAAAAAAAAAAAAAAAAAAACACAGTGAAAATGGGAAGTATTATAAATCTTCTAATAGCATGTGTGTATTATATATATATATATATATATATATATATATATATATATATATATATATATACACACATATACATACACATATACATACACATACATACATAGTATCTCACAAAAGTGAGTACACTCCTCACATTTTTGTAAATATTTCTGTATCTTTTTTTTTATGTGACAACACTGAAGAAATTACACTTTGCTACAATGTACAGTATGTGACATACTGAAGCAGAGCTGTCTTCCAACATAACGACCCCATACACACCTCCAAGATGACCACTGCCTTGCTAAAGAAGCTAAGGGTAAAGGTGATGGACTGGGCTAGGCATGTCTCCAGACCTAAACCCTATTGAGTATCTGTGAGGCATCCTCAAACAAAAGGTGGAGGAGTGCAAGGTCTCAAACCTCCACCAGTTCTGTGATGTCATCATGGAGGAGTGGAAGAGGACTCCAGTGACAACCTGTGAAACTCTGGTGAACTCCATGCCCAAGAGGGTTAAGGCAGTGCTGGAAAATAATGGTGGCCACACAAAATATTGACAATTTTGGCCCAATTTGGATATTCTCACTTAGGGGTGTACTCACTTTTGTTGACAGCGGTTTAGACATTAATGGCTGTGTGTTATTTTGAGGGGACAGAAAAGTTACACTGTTATAAAAGCTGTACACTCACTACATTGTAGCAAAGTGTCATTTCTTCAGTGTTGTCACATGAAAAGATATACAAAAATGTGAAGGGTGTACTCACTTTTGTGAGATATTGTGTGTATATATATATATATATATAAACTTTTTTTGGTCAAAGGTACAGCTAAGGTTATATATAACTGTTGTTAATATTGTCTTTGTTAATGCTGCACAGGTTTTGTCTTTTATAAAGATCTCACACATTCACCTCACTCTAACCTTACCTCTTTACAATGGCCACCATCAGACAAGCTTAAAGTTGGTGTAAAAATCCACAATGACCTTCATTTTAGTATCTCTACACAAGATCTATAGACAGATGTACAGCCTTCCAGAAGACTGTTCCGAACATATTACTTATGACTTGGAGCGTGTTTATACTGAACCATCTGTCACCGTCAATAAAGATCATTTATATTTTTACAATTACAAACATCAAGATGCCATGAAAGAACTTTCAAGCTTTATGTGAAGCTCACACACTTTAACAATCCTTAATAAAAAACCCAAGTGATAAGCCTTGTGTGAAAAAACATAATGACATGTATTTTCTCAGCAGTTATACTGGGGTTAATTTTCGAAATGCAAATAAGCTACTCATTTGGAAAGGGAATTTCCCCCAAATTTAACAGAATATGGTGAAATTTCACTTTGCAAAGAATATCTAATCACGTGCAAGAAAAATAAAATAAATGTTTTATGTGCTTGTACATGACTGGAAGATAAAAGGTCAGCAGAGCTTCATGTCATTCACTAAGCTCTGGGGTAAGTTTCCTTGCAAAGCGTACAGTCCATTTTGCCCTTAGTAAATGAACTCCCTTTTACATAAATTAAGTACACAACATTTTATAACACATGATATGATGAACATTAAAAAATATATTTATATCTCCAACTCTTAACTTGCTTGATGTTAACTAAAACCTGGACTATGGAATCTCACGCTGCCTCTCCTTCTGCCCTCTCCTATGGTGGTTCCCACTAGACTCACTCATCCAGAACTAGTAAAGGAATTTGTAAAGTTCTTCCTTCACAGCTCTGTTTACTCCTCTCCTCTTTTGATGCATACTGTATATTCATTTTTTTAAACATTTTTTTATTTTCTGAATGTCGCACATATAAAATGGAAACCATAATACCTGAGCAGAGAAAAAACGGCATACACAAGCTTATACTAACAAAACTAGGATAACATACATCATCAAGTTTCAGCTAAATAATGCAGGATCAACACTCAAAAGAATGAAAGAAAGAAATCACCAAAAAATATCAGTAGATATCAGACCCCCAACCTAGAGGAAGCATATCAGAAACGTGGGCGAATAAAGACGTCCTTGCCTTATATATGGTACCTCAAACAACTGAACAGGAGTTAAATCATTGTTTTTGTTGAGTTGTCATTCTGTACGTCATAATCATGGTGACACAAAAAGGTCATAGATATACTGATGTCAGAAGTAAAAACCATTAGCCATTAATACTCTCAAGGGTATAAGTTAAATAAATAGGACGATGACAGGGGGTTATGTCCAGGATTATGCTCAGAAGTAGGAAGTTTGAGTTTGCCCAGTGAGTTGGAGAGATTGGCCCTTGCATACCATTCCATATACTGAAAAGTGGTCATTAATTGGGCTATTTCAGCCGATGAAAATCAGTGCTCTATAAAAACCATATACCTCACAAAAAAAACGTTTGGTGGGCCCAAAATTTTGGACCATAGCATCCAATTTTTCAATGTAGAGCAGGGATTTCAACTCTCTCCTAACAACATTGGTGACGTCCAGTCCTTGAATAGGCCATCAAAAAGCAGATAAGTATCCAAGAAGGAAGTGAGCAGACTTTCAATGAAGAAGCTGGATCCAGTTGTTCAGCATAACAAAAAAGAGACACAGTAGGGGGTCTTTAATCAACGAAAAAGCAGTAACTCCAAATATGTCTTACAGTATTTGGTCCCAGTAGGAGCTCATCATTGGGCAATTCCAGAAACGATGCAGTAAAGTAGGTCTACTTGTGCCACACCAGGAACAGATAGCCAACAGTGGGTTAATTGGGGTCCATCGAGGCTGGCATGAAGGCCCTATGCAAGAGCTTAACTGCTTGCCGACCAGCCGACGTCATTAGGTCGGCTCTTCTGCGCAAACCGCCGTAGGTGTACGCCGATCTTTGCACAGGAGACAGTGGGTGTGCACGCCCGCCGCATGCCATGGGAGCATGCCCGCATCTCCAGCGGACTCGATTACCACTGGCGACCTGCAATCACGGTGTACAGAGGAAAAATGTAAACACAGTGATTCCCTGTTCTGCCAGATGACACGTCAGATATCTTCTGTTCCCAGTGATCGGGAAAAGCAATCTCTGTCTTGTCCCTGGTAGCCCACCCCCCCTACAGTTAGAACACACCCAGGAAACACACTTAACCCATTGATCACCCCTAGTGTTAACCCCTTCCCTGCCAGTGTCATTTTTACATTGATCAGTGCTTTTTTATAGCACTGATCAATGTAATAATGTCACTGGTCCCCAAAAAGTGTAATTTGGGGTCAGATTTGTCCGCTGCAATGTCGCACTCCTGCTAAAAATTGCAAATCGCCGATATTACCAGTAAAAATAAAAAAAGAAATAAAAGTCCCTGAATCTATCTCATAGTTTGTAGTCTCGATAACTTTTACGCAAACCAATCAATATAAGCCTATTGTGATTTTTTTTTAACAAAAATATGTAGAAATATATATATGGTCCTAAACTGATGAATAAACTAGTTTTTTTATATCTATTTTTTTGGATATGTATTATAGCAGAAAGTAAAAACAAATGTGTTTTTTTGTTTATAGCGCAAAAAATAAAATTACATACCACCAAAGTGATCACATACCACCTCTATTTGTGGGAAAAAAAGGACGTCAATTTTGTTTGGGTACAGTGTCGCACAACCACGCAATTGCCAGTTAAAGCGACGCGGTGCCGTATTGCTAAAAATGGCCTGGTGATTGGGAGGCAAATCCTTCTGGGGCTGAAGTGGTTAAATTGCGTCTCCCTCCATAGCTCATTAACAGCTCTCCAGGTATCCATCAAGGAGTTTCTCTGTCTCTTCGAATATCAGGAAGTCTTTGGACCATGCTTTCAGGAGTCACTGGATACAATACCCAAGTTCCACTGCTGATGATGCTGTCTGTGGCTGATGGTTGGTGGTATTTAATCACCACTGTGTTTTTTATGTTTTGCTAAACAAACGAAAAAAATACTGAACTTTTTGAAAAAAGTGTTTCTTAGTTTCGGTTAGAAAATTTTGTGAATAAGTAATTTTTCTCCTTCACTGATAAGGCGGCACTAATATGCAGCACTGATGAGCCCTAATAGGTGGGACTGATAAGCAACACAGATAGGTGGCACTGATCAGCAGGCACTGAAAGCAGCACTGACTGGCATCACTGATGGGCACTGTTGGGGCTGCACTGATAATCAGGGCACTCATTATCTGTGCAGGTTTCCCCTATGAGAAAATGCAGATGATTGGTTCTTCTCTCCTCACAAGCTGTCAGTGTGAGGAGAGGAAAGCAGACAACCAGCATTTCCTTGTTTACATGTGATAAACTGTTTTTGGAAACAGCTGATCACATTGGTAAAGAGCCTCATCATCGGCTCTTTACTGAGATCAGGGATGCGCCGTGTCCCAGGGACACTTCATTTTCCAATCGCACACGTTCCTGGAAATGCTCACAGTTTTGGGTGCTGTAGCAACAACCAGCTGGATACTGGTTCGGATAACAGTAGAAAGATGTTTGCCAGCACACCATGGAGCGACATGGTGTGCTGGCAAACATCTTTCTACTAGTGTCCCAGGGACACAGCGCACTGCCAATTGCCTTGATGGGCGCGTAAGCACGGCGAGAGTGGGATGACATCACATGATGTCATCCCAGAACGAGAGAGCCCCCCCGTTGCCAATTGTCTATACGATGGGAGGGAGGTGGTTAACACTCACAAATGACTTACTAACTTCAAAAACTAACAGCCACTACCGTTACTACTAAACTTTCTACTGTCTTTGATGCAAGTGACAACCCGTTCCTCCTCAAAAAAACTTCACTTTGTTCGCCTTCAAGACTGTTCTTTCCTCATTCTCCTCCTGCCTAAGTGCTACTCCACTGTCACCAAACTCATTTCCCCCTTTCCATCAGCAGGGGTCACCCCTAAAGATCTAAATTAGACTCCTTTTATTCTCTATGTACACATCCTCCCCTGATGGCTTTCGATACCATCTCTACAACATGACAAGTGAAGTTACAAGGATCAAAACTAAGTTGATTATTAATTTGAGGACGCACATCCACTTTGGTCTAAATATAGAAGGGGTATTGACTGTTTTATCAACAATAGTTAATAAAAATGGATTACTTCTAGTTTTTAGGATTTTTTTTTTTTTAGAGTAAATGGTACATTTAGGATATTAGTCTTGCCAATTTATTACGTATATATTGTACATCATAATACAGAATTCATGTCCAACATATAGATCAGTAAGTGAAATGTATCTGTATATTAACCTAGTTCTCTTAATTATTTGGTAACTATATGTATTTTTTGAACATGGTATTTTTCAATGACCTCCAATTTATCCTTATCAGTCAGTTTGTCATTGTCAAATTTCATTTCTGGGGATATGCTAGCTTGAAAGCCCAATACTGATGTGACATAATAGTACGTACCTTTTTATGACCAGTTATGGTGCTAAATCTTGTATAGTCTAATTTTATTTCTGTTCTTTTTTTTTTTAATGTATATTTTATTTATCATGCATACTACCTGTATGATCTGTGGGGTAATAAATAGTTTTATAATGCAATATTCTATTTGTGCATTCTGGTGTAAAACATCTCACTCAGACATTACTTGTGTGTCAGTTCTGTTGAATATAATTGACTGTATACCAATGGAAGAAGTATTTAGAGGGAGGAGGAGGTTTCAGTTGTTTTCTTTAATGCAAGTGTGACCCCGATCATCGTCTTCTGAGGTCCCCCGGTGGGGGTTAACAGCTTCTCCTCGCACTGGTTAACCCCCTGGGAAAAGGCGCTCTCCCGGGGGGGTTACCTTGCGGGCATTTATGTGCATAGACACAGAATACCGGACTCGGGCCCGTTCCTCACGTCATTGAATTTGATTGACAGCAGCAGGAGCCAATGGCTATGCTGCTATCAATCTTTCCAATCAAGACCCGAGAACAACGTGCAGAGAAGATAAGCGTGTCTCCGCCGAGGGAATGAGCGGCTTAGGTGAGTAAAGTGGGGGGGCTAGGGGGCCGGTCACTATCAGAAGTTTTTTCACCTTAATGCATAGGATGCATTAGGGTATAAAAAAATTAGGGTTTACAACCCCTTTAAGTCCAATTTTACACAAAAAACATGCACAACAATCTTCCGAAACAAGAACATCAAACCCTCCTGAAAGTACAATCTAACCCAAACATTGTCATTAGACAAGCAGACAAAGGAGGAGGAATAGTTATCTTGAACAAAGAGGAATATACAGCTGAAGCACAGAGACTTCTATCAGACCAGAACACATACAGTATCTCACAAAAGTAAGTACACCCCTCACATTTTTGTAAATATTTTTTATATCTTTTCATGTGACAACACTGAAGAAATTATACTTTGCTACAATGGAAAGTAGTGAGTGTACAGCTTGTAAACCAGCGTAAGTTTGCTGTCCCCTCAAAATAACTCAACACACAGCCATTAATGTCTAAACCACCAGCAACAAAAGTGAGTACACCCCTACGTGAAAATGTCCAAATTGGGCCCAAAGTGTCAATATTTTGTGTGGCCACCATTTTCCAGCACTGCTTTAACCCTCTTGGGCATGGAGCTCACAAGATCTTCACAGGTTGCCACTGGAGTCCTCTTCCACTCCTCCATGACAACATCATGGAGCTGGTGGATGTTAGAGACCTTGCACTCCTCCACATTGTGTTTGAGGATTTCCCACAGATGTTCAATAGGAGACACGCTTGGCCAGTCCACCACCTTTACCAACAGCTTCTTTAGCAAGGCAGTGGTCATCTTGGAGGTGTGTATGGGGTTGTTATGTTGGAATACTGCCCTGCTACCCAGTCTCCGAATGTAGGGGATAATGCTCAGCTTCAGTATGTCACAGTACATGTTGGCATTCATGGTTCCCTCAATGAACTGTAGCTCCCCAGTGCTGGCCTCATGCAGCCCCAGACAATGACACTGCCACCACCATGCTTGACTGTAGGCAAGACACACTTGTCATTTTACTTCACACCTGGTTGCCGCAACACCATCTGAACCAAATAAGATTATTTTGGTCTCATCACACCACAGGACATGGTTCCAGTAATCCATGTGCTTAGTCTGCTTGTCTTTAGCAAACTGTTTGCAGGCTATCTGGTGCATCATCTTTAGAAGAGGCTTCCTTCTGGGAAGACAGCCAATTTGATGCAGTGTGCGGCATCTGGTCTGACCACCGAGAGGCTGACCCCCCACCCCTTTAACCTCTACAGCAATGCTGGCAGCACTCATAAGTCTATTTCCCAAAGACAACGTCTGGATATGACACTGGGCACATCTTTGGTCAACCACGGCAAGGCCTGTGGTACCAGTCCTGTTAAACCGCTGTATGGTCTGCAGCTTAGTTTAAGGGTCTTGGCAATCTTATAGCCTAGGCCATTTTTATGTAGAGCAACAATTCTTTTTTTTCCTATCCTCAGAGAGTTCTTTGCCATGAGGTACCATGTTGAACGTCCAGTGACCAGTATGAGCGATTGAGAGCGATAACACCAAATTAAACAGACCTGCTCCCCATTCACACTTGAGAACTTGTAACACTAATGAGTCACATGACACCGGGGAGGGAAAATGGCCAATTTGGACATTTTCACTTAGGGGTGTACTCACTTTTGTTGCCAGCGGTTTAGACATTAATGGCTGTGTGTTGAGTTATTTTGAGGGGAGAGAAAATGTACACTGTTATCCAAGCTGTACACTCACTACTTTACATTGTAATTTTTTCAGCGTTGTCACATGAAAAGATATAATAAAATATTTACAAAAATGTGAGGGGTGTACTCACTTTTGTGGAGATACTGTATGTGTGTATGTTTATTTACGTATGCATAGATGTATTTACTTGTTGACATCTGGGCCTTCCTCTTCTGTTGGACCGCCCACGGCTGTGGGTGGGGCCTCTGAACCCCTCTGGGAGGTGATCTATGAATGACAACTTGTATATACACTGCTGGGCTCTGAGAAAGAAGGTATCCCTTTGAAACGCATCAGCCGGCAGTAGCCCTCAAAGTCTTTTGCATTGCAATCTGGAGACTGTTGTTGTCAGACTGATTGCCATCATCTGAAGGCCATTTTATATTGCGGATTTCTTTCATATGTTTGTGAGTGGTTTTAAATTTATTCTTTTAATAAAATATATCCAAAAAAAATGCACACGGTTGGTGCGCCCTCTTTTTTTTCTTTTTTGACTGCTATCCTTGAGGGCAGCAAGGCCTGAGGCATTGACCACTACAAACTTTAGTCCACCTGGTTAACACACTTGTGCGCAAGAGTATTTGTTTTCTGGTATTAGACTCCTTGCCAGGTTTAGGCAGCGTAACAATATTGGCTGACAACATCTCCGCGGGAAGAGAAGCTTTATTGGCCGCTTCTGAAAAAAGTCTTGCCATGTAAGGGGCTAAAGTTTCAGCAAAACATTGGCAGTATTCATTTGTAAGACCATCAGGTCCTGGGGATTTGCCATTAGGCAAAGTTTTAATTGATAGAGCTATTTCACTATCAGTTAACCCCAGTACCACCAGTCCCCCATACCATCAGCCACCAGTCCCCAGTACCACCAGTCCCCAGTACCACCAGTCCCCAGTACCATCAGCCACCTGTCCCCAGTACCACCAGTCCCCAGTACCATCAGCCACCTGTCCCCAGTACCACCAGTCCCCAGAGTGCCACCTGTCCCCAGTACCACCTGCCCCCAGTGCCATCTGTGCCATCTGCCAGTGCCACCTGTCCCCAGTGCCACGTCAGTGCCATCTGTCATCAGTGCCATGTCAGTGCCATCTGTCATCAGTGCCACGTCAGTGCCATCTGTCATCAGTGCCATATCAGTGCCACGTGTCAGTGCCACGTATCAGTGCCATCTGTCAAAAGTGCCACCTGTCAGTGTCACGTGCCATCTGTTATCAGTGGCACGTGTCATCAATGCCACGTATCGGTGTCATCTGTCATCAGTGCCACGTATTAGTGCCATCTCTCATCAGTGCCACATGATATCAGTGCCACGTATAAGTTCCATCTGTCAGCAGTGCCACATATTAGTGCCATCTGTCAGTGTCACGTGTCATCAGTGCCCCCGTATTAGTGCCATCTGTCATCAGTGTCACGTGTCATCAGTGCCCCGTATTAGTGCCATCTGTCATCAGTGCCACATCAGTGTCACGTGTCATCAGTGCCACCTGTCATCAGTGCCACGTCAGTGTCACATGTCATTGTCCTGGTGCTCCAGGGCCTTCAAAAATGTAATAGGTAGTCAACAAGTTAGATGTGTAATTTATGCTCCCAGAACACGTGATGGCGCTCCCTGCATGTTGGGCCTCTCTAAGTGGCCGGGCTATGTAAAAGTCCCACACATGTGGTATCGTAATACTTAGGAGGAGTAGCAGAATTTATTTTGGGGTGACATTTGTGGTATACACATTGCATGTGAGAGAAATAACCTATTACAATGACAATTTTGTGGAAAAAAATAAAAAAATAAATAAATTTTGCAAAAATAAAAAAATTCATTTTGCAAAAAAAGGGGTCATTTGGGGGGTATTTGCACTTTCCTGGCTTGTTCGGGTCACAAGAAATGAGATATTTCACTATCAGTTAAAGGGGAATTCAAAAGTTTTAAATGAGCAGAGGATAGAACTGAAAAATTTATTTTTTTTAAAAAAGTTTTCAATATCGTTACTATTGGGCTGGGGGTTGTTGGATCAACTTTTAGATTGAATAATGCCTTGTAATAGTCAGCAAAGGCATCAGCGACGTGCTGAGGATTACTAAGCTTTTGTTTTGTAAACAGATGGTAAATAAACGGTAATCTAGACTTAGCACTGCAGGTTTTTAATCCGTTTGCTAGCAACTTCCCAGCCTTATTGTTGGCGTCTTAGGTATTGATCATGTTAAGAACTTAGGGGGGACCTCAGTTCATAACGTAGAGACTAGAGTCGTCGAGTAGGATTCAGAGGGTGATAGTTTATTTTTGTTTTCTAAATCATGTATAGATTTTACAAGGGCCGTAAGTCTGTTATTGTATTGCTGCTTTGCTCTAGCACTCATTTGCAGGATAATCCCATGTATATATGCCTTATGGGCATTCCATAAAGTAAAAATGCCTGTGTTGGAAACATCATTGGTGGTCAAATAGTCGCAGAGATGTTGTGTTAGCTTCAGCTTATTTTCAGGTTTTTGAACAATGGAATTATTACAGCGCCAGATAAACCTTGGGGGACAGGCGTCATCCTGCTCGACAATGAGTGAAATTGCAGCATGGTCTGACCATTTTAAAAACTTTGCTACAAATTATTGTTTATTAATTACCACTTGGACTGATTTTTCACAATGAATCAGCAACATTTATGGGCTATATACACTACTGTGAAGTCCTAAGGTTTTAGCGCTGAGCTTTACACTGGCTGTGTACCTTTTCTTTCTTTAGGGTGGGCTTACTGTCTGTTATAATGAGCAATCATAGCCCAATGTCCATAGCCCATGAGGATTTTCCATCAACTTGTAGGGCGGAACTTAGGGACAATGACTTCATCACACCCGCCATGAATCATACCAATGATGTAGTGGCGGTATTGAATTTTTATGCTGGAAACTTTTTGCTATTAAAATGAGTCTCTGATTTACTGCACTACGGGAGTGCTTTCCTTAACATTCTATGGATACTAGAGCCATGATGTGGTACTGGTGAGAGAGGCTGTGTTCCATTCTAAGCATCCTACAGTATGTGGGCATTGTACTATATAAATGTGCATATTGACCTCTAGGCATTGAAGCCCTACTATTTAGTAAGTGTTTTGGATGTAATTGTGATGGAGGTATCTGTCTGCATGGCTACAGAAGCTTCACTGACACTGAGGAGCATCTTTTGTCGATGGGGTGACATCACTGCACAGTTCTTTCACAACACAGTGTTGGAGATTAACTTATGGGGACTCCACTGAAAGAGTCTCACTAAGGGTGCTGCAGTGTTTCACATATGTTATCATAAGGACTTCCTGTACAAATCAGCCTTTCTTCTGATGGAAGTTGATTTCTTGTGAATGTTCTTTGCATGTGTCATATTTGAAGTTTAGTGCAGATTTTTTAGTTAGCATAAGTAATTGAAAGTATCTTCTTATAAGCCTCTAATAATCCAGTTTAGCAGACAGGGAGAGGAGGGTCAGTGCTAGGAGTTCATGACGATTAAAAGGGGAATGGCCGCATAAAAATTCATCTGGTTAACAGAATCAGGAGAGATATTTGAAGCAGTACCATTCATTAAACCAATTTAAGCAAAATTAAGGAAGAAGAATCAAAGAAACAATAAAGTTAAAGCTTTTGGCAAATATATTTACATGGTTACAATCGGCACAGTCAGGTGAATTTTTATCACCTAAATGCAACATGTCTCTTTATGATTCCTGGATCCCACTATCTGGAGCTCCCAGGCACTAATAAGTGTTTAAGTCCCATATCCCTCAAAGAGTTGTCCAGCTGGTTGAATAATATGCAATTCCACAAAGGAGATGATTAATTATCACCATCACAAACAACTTACACCCCAATCTAACAATATAATTATTACATATTTTACATTTTGATGTCCAAACTACTTACCTCATGTATCATCTTAATTACTTTTTTACTTGTTTCCCAGAGAAGCAGAATAATATGGCATTAATTAATGGACACAATAAAGAAACTGCCAGTATTGTTTCAATTCTTTCTGTGAACCAGGCTCATTTGCATGGCTCCGTTTTTTTCTACCTTTTATATTAAACAATAGCACCACTGAGACTGCATTAAATTTTAAGTCCATTAAACAAAACACAATCATATCCATTCCCACAGATATTCATCTATTACCATATTTTACTGCAACAAGCACTGTTTTATTGTATTGTCTCTTGAGCATTGATCTAAGGGGGTCAAATTTTTATTATATTATGCATTTTGCATGATAATAGCATTGGAGGTTACTGTGCATTACATAGTAAATGTATGGCGAAACACTTGCATGCAAAGCAATGATCTGTAGAAGAAACAAATAAGCAGACTTAAAGAAATATTTTCTTCAAATAAGTGATGCAAAAAGTTAGTTATTCTAAACCTATAAGTACTAGTATATACTAAATCAGCGCTACTGTCATTTCCCTATAAGGCTGGATTCACACCTATGCAGTTTTAGTGCTTTTTACAGATTTGTACTGCAGTCCATTTTACATGGTTTCCTATGGAACACGTTCTGTAGAGCAAATCTGCAAAAAGCACAAAAAATGCATAGGCGTGAATCCAGCCTAAAGCCCACACACGCTCGGATTATCCGAGGACCAGGTCCGTCGGATCATGTCCGTCGTTCTTTGTCCGATGTTGGTTTTGCGTACACACGGTCGGACAAAGTTGACGGAAAATCCGATCATTCTGAACGTGGTGACGTTTGTTGCCTACGACGGGACTACGTAGAGGCTAGTAGCCAATAGCTTTGGTCTTGTAATGTGATCTGAGCATGCGTAGCACTTTGTCCGTCGGAATTCGCTACACACGATCGGATTTGGTGTGATCGGACTTTGTTGTCAAAAAATATATCCAGCAGGAGATAGGACTTTGTCCGTCGCACAATCCGATGGAAACTGTCCGATGGTGCCTACACACGGTCGGAATTTCCGACAACATTGTCTGATAGGACAGAATCCATCGGAAAATCTGACCGTGTGTATGGGGCTTAAGACACGCTTTTTATATGATTATAAGCACATGAGAAAATATAGATGGCAGATGATGAGAAAAAGTCCAAAAGACACAGGATGTGGTCCTAATGCTGGATAGTAGTAGTGCACCTCACACCAAGATCCTCAAAAACATGCGTCACACTCCCCTTAGGGGTTCCCACTCACCAGATATAAGCATAAAACAAGCCTTTAATATGCCCAGAAATACACCATCCACATCTTAAGTTGGGTCAGAACCGTAAATCACCTCGGCACATACTCGGATAAAAGGGAAACAAACTTCACATAGCGTAATTCCGTTTACCTTTTATTGTAGACACCAACTTCATAGAATAACTGTTTCCAATAATTTTGCAATGGATAAAACGTACAAAAAAATGCACTGTATAGCATTACCAGCAGCCCTTGTTAGCAGCAAGACATTCACCTTCGAAGAACAGCCTCTGCTGATAACTTCTGATTGTCTCTTCCTGGCTGTGGAATGCAAAACTTTACTTCTGGTCACTGTAAAGTCACACTCTGATGCGTTTCATGATCACGACTTCGTCTGAGGGCGTGGCTTTACGAAGCGGCGGCGACACAAGCCCGGACAACGCTAGTAAAAGAGCTATAAGAAGTCAGCGGAGGCCCGGGAAGAAGAAACGAAGAGTGGGACAAGACCCCGAAGTCAGAAGAAGATCCCCAGACGGCGGCAGCAGCGACGAAGAAGCAAGTCGGGCTCCTCCGCTAGTAAAAGAGCAAGCAGAAGATATCGGAGGAGTCCGGTGAGAAGACCCCCAAGACGGAAGAAGAGAAGACCCCTAGATCTGTCTAATAAAAGTATTTTAAAAATTTGTGTTGTGTTTTTTATTTACACTTTTTTCACCAGGTAAATGGGTAGGGGTACATCATACCCCATACTCATTCACATAGGGTGGGGGGGTGGTATCTGGGGGGCTCCCGGATTTCGATAAGCCCCCCGTCCGTAGACCCCGACAACCAACTGCCAGGGTTGTCGGGAAGAGGCCCTTGTCCTCATCAACATGAGGACAAGGTGCTTTGGGGTGGGGGGCCGCCAGGCGCCCCCTCCCCCCAAAGCACCCACCCCCCATGTTGAGGGCACGCAGCCTGGTACGGCTCAGGAGGGGGGGGCGCTCGCTCATCCCCACCCCCTTTTCCTGACTGGCCGGGCTGCCTGCTCCGATAGGGGTCTGGTATGAATTTTGGGGGGACCCCCACGCCGTTTTTTCTGCGTAGGGGGTTCCCCTTAAAATCCCTACCAGACCAAGGGCCTGGTAAGCCCCTGAAGGCATGCAGGTCTCTTTAGTGAGGCGACATTGTCGCTGATCTCTCTCGCTCCCTACTATAGGAAAATATGACTTTTTCCTATTGCAGCCAGCGCGAGAACCAGCGCGACAGGATCGCGACACAATATCGGCGGCACCTACTGTAATAATTGGTTAAAAATCATGTACAAATTCAGCTACATTTTAAAATTGCTAAAAATTCATAATACAAAAACAAACCAAATCAGAGTTATATTTAATAGTCAACCCATTGGGGGTGAAAGTTTTACGCTTGGAGAGTTCTCTTACCATATTTGAACCTCTCCATACTGGTTTTATATGGTCTACACCCCAAAACTTTAAACCAGAGGGATCCTGATTATGGTGAAGTTTAAAGTTCAACCATACACTATGGTCCTTATAGCCCAATTTATTGTTCTGAATATGTTCTGCAATGCGAATCCCCAGAAGGCTCTTGGTACGGCCTACATACATTAATCCACATGGGCATGCCATAACGTACACTACATGTGTGGCGTTGCACGTAATGAATTCCTTAATCAGGAATTAGTTATTATTTGAAGTGGACGTAAATGTATCTATACCTCTTATGGGCATTAAGCCCGGGTTCACAACTATGCGAATTTGCAGCGGCCTAAAACACTGCGAATTCGCAGGACATTTCAAAATACATTGTTTTTAATGAGGCATGTTCACATATCTCTGGTGCATGCGCACTGCGCATGGCAGAAAAACCGCGTGCGATTTTTGGCCAGTGCGGTGCGGATCAGGTGCGAATTCAGGCCCATTATCTTCTATGGGCACGCATCTGATTCGCACCTGGCTTGCGTTGTGAACAAAAAATTGCAACTCATTGTACTACTGAGGGGGAACTCCACGCCAAATAAAAAAAAAAAAAAAAACGGCATGGATCCCCCCTCCAGGAGCATACCAGGCCCTTAGGTCTGGTATGGATTTTAAGGGTAACCCCCTACGCCGAAAAAACTGCGTGGGGGTCCCCCCAAAGTCCATACCAGACCCTTATCCGAGCACACAGCCTGGCAGGTCAGGAAAGGGGGTGGGGACGAGCGAGCGCCCCCCCCCCTCCTGAACCGTACCAGGCCGCATGCCCTCAACATGGGGGGTGGGTGCTTTGGGGAAGGGGGCACCCTGCGGCCCCCCCACCCCAAAGCACCTTGTCCCCATGTTGGAGGACAAGGGCCTCTTCCTGACAACCCTGGCCATTGGTTGTCGGGGTCTGCGGGCAGGGGGCTTATCGGAATCCGGGAGCCCCTTTTAATAAGGAAGATGGAACCTCTAGTGACAGAGGACCACTAGTACCCTCCGGTACAATTGGGACTTTTCAGGCGAAACATAACAAAGAAATTATTGATAATGAAATAGAAAAAAGAAAATGGATAAGAATGTATTTTAGATTATTTATTAAGAGAAAAATATATAGATAAATAAATATCAAAGAAAACAGAAATAAACACTGAAAAGATATATATGTACATACAAAATTGTTAAAAACAATTGTGATACAACCTTTTTAGTTTACAAGTGTTACATATGGATATGACACATACAAATGGAAAGGGAAAACATCCCTCGACTGCCTAACATGTTTCGGGAAACTAGAACGATCCCTTCTTCAGAGGCATTAGGTGGAGATTGGATGTGGGAAGAGAAGTCTGGGAAAAACGAAAAACAAAAGCAACAAACATAAGCATTGGAAGGGAACCTGAGAGGGAGAGAAAGCCATTCCATAGACATTTAGACAAATGCATTTATACATACCAATATCCAGGGGGATAAAAGGTTAAAACACGAAAGCCAAGGTAAATTTCTTCGTGAGATGAGATTTGCAGAGGGTGAGGAACTACTGCAAGAGGCTCTGGAACCATATATGACAGGTTTGTCGCCTCTAAAAAAAGGGGGGGGGAAGGGATTGGGGAAAGGGAGGGGAGGTGGGCCCTCAAACCGTGGTCTCCAAGGGTAAAGCCTACACAAGGATCAACCTGATGACCCGACTCCACAGGGGGGAAGAAAATGAGCCCAGTGATCAAAATGTCTGAAAATATAAAGAAAAAAATATATATAAAAGAAATACTAAAATGAGGTTTATAAATATGTTTAGTCTAATGTTAAACAGCAAAAAACTGTTTGTTGCCAAATTGCAAACCGGAAGATGACGATATACTGCTTATAGGAGTATAAGTGAATGCCAGAGCATATTTTGTTATTTATTATGGATAGATCCACATTGATGAAACATATAATGTGTTTTAATAAACCATCACAACTCAAAAAATATATATATGGGAAAAAATTGTTTTGCAACAAGGATTATAATGATTGAAACAACAAGGATTATAAATGAACTAAAACGAACTGGACTTACAATATTGATGGAAACCCCAGAGATACTGCAACAGAAAAGAAACGCCTGTTTCATCTCAGCAGGAGCAATCGCTGCTGACATGTTGTAAGGCTGGGTATTTATAAGGCATAGAGAGTCCACTGCGCATGTGCGTGCGAGATAAATGGAGATAGTAAACAGCTGAGGCTGGGGCGTCCCCTGGGGCGCATCACGGCCTCGTCATGCCAAAGAGAAACTCTGTAGCCAATGGGCGGACGGGGGGCGGGACTAACAGGGAAAGACGTCTCCTGTTCGTCATGTCCATTGAGTCTGCTGAGACTCAATGGAAGCGGGCCAAAGTCCAGACAGAGCAGGAACGTCAACGCCTAACGTTGCGTTCCATATGGGCGAAAAACGGCGCATGCGCCAGAGACAGGTGTGGCGCATGCGCGGACGAAAAATCCATCACACGCAAAACAACAGGCAGACAAAGAGCGGAGCGCAGAATAGTGGGTGGAACTAGAATTAGCTGGTTGTCATGGGGATGTAACGAAGCTCAAAGGGAGACAGGAAAAGAGGAAATATGATCCTCAGAGTTGAAACCGCACGGCACACCGTCAGACCGGGAACAGAATGCTCCAAGCTGGTGGGGTGTCATGCGGTAAAAACTCACTGACGCGGGAAGGCATTGGATCCAAGACGGGCAACCCTTAAAAGAGGAGGGCTGACAGTGATGAATCCTAGCCGAAAAAATAGAGGGGGCATCTCCGTCTCCCTTACGGGACAGGAGGTGGTACCCCTCTTACCCGCGCCAGGCGAAGCCGAATCCCAGGAGACCAAGGACCAAAAAAATGAGGGCATGTTCAAATTTGTTTACAACCTATAACGATATATATGAATAAAAAAAAGCCAAACAAAGATGACAATGTATTGAAATTAATAGCTATGAAATGGCAATCTATTGACTTAAGTCACTGCAATGGCAAGTTCTCTCCATACTGGGGTTCCCGAAAACTTATAAATCTGTATATTCATGTAAAGATGTATTGAAACCAGGAAGAATTCACACAGGATCTTTTACTTTGTAAAAAGACACAAAAGATAATAAAAATTAGTAAATGGGAAAAAAGAAAAGAAAAGGGAAAATAAAAATAATAATAAATGAAAATTGAATTTAGAAATAAAAATGAAAATGAAAAAATATATATTTTTTTTTTTTTCATTTTCATTTTTATTTCTAAATTCAATTTTCATTTATTATTCTTTTTATTTTCCCTTTTCTTTTCTTTTTTCCCATTTACTAATTTTTATTATCCTTTGTGTCTTTTTACAAAGTAAAAGATCCTGTGTGAATTCTTCCTGGTTTCAATACATCTTTACATGAATATACAGATTTATAAGTTTTCGGGAACCCCAGTATGGAGAGAACTTGCCATTGCAGTGACTTATGTCAATAGATTGCCATTTCGTAGCTATTAATTTCAATACATTGTCATCTTTGTTTGGCTTTTTTTTATTCATATATATCGTTATAGGTTGTAAACAAATTTGAACATGCCCTCATTTTTTTGGTCCTTGGTCTCCTGGGATTCGGCTTCGCCTGGCGCGGGTAAGAGGGGTACCACCTCCTGTCCCGTAAGGGAGACGGAGATGCCCCCTCTATTTTTTCGGCTAGGATTCATCACTGTCAGCCCTCCTCTTTTAAGGGTTGCCCGTCTTGGATCCAATGCCTTCCCGCGTCAGTGAGTTTTACCGCATGACACCCCACCAGCTTGGAGCATTCTGTTCCCGGTCTGACGGGGTGCCGTGCGGTTTCAACTCTGAGGATCATATTTCCTCTTTTCCTGTCTCCCTTTGAGCTTCGTTACATCCCCATGACAACCAGCTAATTCTAGTTCCACCCACTATTCTGCGCTCCGCTCTTTGTCTGCCTGTTGTTTTGCGTGTGATGGATTTTTCGTCCGCGCATGCGCCACACCTGTCTCTGGCGCATGCGCCGTTTTTCGCCCATATGGAACGCAACGTTAGGCGTTGACGTTCCTGCTCTGTCTGGACTTTGGCCCGCTTCCATTGAGTCTCAGCAGACTCAATGGACATGACGAACAGGAGACGTCTTTCCCTGTTAGTCCCGCCCCCGTCCGCCCATTGGCTACAGAGTTTCTCTTTGGCATGACGAGGCCGTGATGCGCCCCAGCCTCAGCTGTTTACTATCTCCATTTATCTCGCACGCACATGCGCAGTGGACTCTCTATGCCTTATAAATACCCAGCCTTACAACATGTCAGCAGCGATTGTTCCTGCTGAGATGAAACAGGCGTTTCTTTTCTGTTGCAGTATCTCTGGGGTTTCCATCAATATTGTAAGTCCAGTTCGTTTTAGTTCATTTATAATCCTTGTTGTTTCAATCATTATAATTCTTGTTGCAAAACAATTTTTTCCCATATATATATTTTTTGAGTTGTGATGGTTTATTAAAACACATTATATGTTTCATCAATGTGGATCTATCCATAATATATAACAAAATATGCTCTGGCATTCACTTATACTCCTATAAGCAGTATATCGTCATCTTCCGGTTTGCAATTTGGCAACAAACAGTTTTTTGCTGTTTAACATTAGACTAAACATATTTATAAACCTCATTTTAGTATTTCTTTTATATATATTTTTTTCTTTATATTTTCAGACATTTTGATCACTGGGCTCATTTTCTTCCCCCCTGTGGAGACGGGTCATCAGGTTGATCCTTGTGTAGGCTTTACCCTTGGAGACCACGGTTTGAGGGCCCACCCCCCCTCCCTTTCCCCAATCCCTTCCCCCCCCCTTTTTTTTAGAGGCGACAAACCTGTCATATATGGTTCCAGAGCCTCTTGCAGTAATTCCTCACCCTCTGCAAATCTCATCTCACGAAGAAATTTACCTTGGCTTTCGTGTTTTAACCTTTTATCCCCCTGGATATTGGTATGTATAAATGCATTTGTCTAAATGTCTATGGAATGGCTTTCTCTCCCTCTCAGGTTCCCTTCCAATGCTTATGTTTGTTGCTTTTGTTTTTCGTTTTTCCCAGACTTCTCTTCCCACATCCAATCTCCACCTAATGCCTCTGAAGAAGGGATCGTTCTAGTTTCCCGAAACATGTTAGGCAGTCGAGGGATGTTTTCCCTTTCCATTTGTATGTGTCATATCCATATGTAACACTTGTAAACTAAAAAGGTTGTATCACAATTGTTTTTAACAATTTTGTATGTACATATATATCTTTTCAGTGTTTATTTCTGTTTTCTTTGATATTTATTTATCTATATATTTTTCTCTTAATAAATAATCTAAAATACATTCTTATCCATTTTCTTTTTTCTATTTCATTATCAATAATTTCTTTGTTATGTTTCGCCTGAAAAGTCCCAATTGTACCGGAGGGTACTAGTGGTCCTCTGTCACTAGAGGTTCCATCTTCCAAATATTTACTCAGGGATGTTGGCAAACAATTTATCTTTAGGAGCTTAATGCCCCTCAAGCATGGTTCAGCACCACTTTTTACCCTTTTAATAAGGGGGCCCCCAGATCCCGGCCCCCCACCCTATGTGAATGAGTATAGGGTACGATGTACCCCTACCCATTCACCTAGGTTGTAAAAGTGTAAATAAAGAAAACACAATTTTTAAAAATATTTTATTGCACTGCTTCGGGGGTCTTCTTCCGTCTTGGGGGGTCTTCTCGCCGGACTCCTCCGCTCTCTTCTGCTCTTTTACCTAGCTCTTTCACGAGCGGAAGAGCCAGCCCCGCCGTCGTCTGGGGGTCTCGTTCCGCCTTCGGGGGTCTTCCGGGGTCTCTTCTGTTCTTGCCATTCCGGCCAGAGAGAGCGACGAGTCAACATCTTAAGAAGATGAAGAAGAAGGTGGCGGTGCAGAAGGCGGCGACAGCGGCAAGAACAGAAGAGACCCCGGAAGACCCCCAAGGCGGAACAAGACCCCCAGACGACGGCGGCGACGACGAAGAACAAAGCCGGGCTCTTCCGCTCGTGAAAGAGCTAGGTAAAAGAGCAGAAGAGAGCGGAGGAGTCCGGCGAGAAGACCCCCCAAGACGGAAAAAGACCCCCGGAGCAGTGCAATGAAATATTTAAAAAAATTGTGTGTTTTGTTTATTTACACTTTACACCCTAGGTGAATGGGTAGGGGTACATTGTACCCCATACTCATTCACATAAGGTGGGGAGCCGGGATCTGGGGGCCCCCTTATTAAAGGGGGCTCCCGGATTCCAATAAGCCCCCTGCCCGCAGAACCCAACAACCAATGGCCAGGGTTGTCGGGAAGAGGCCCTTGTCCTCATCAACATGGGGACAAGGTCACAGGGCGCCCCCTTCCCCAAAGCACTCACCCCCCATGTTGAGGGCATGCAGCCTTGTACAGTTCAGGAGGGGGGGAGGGGGCGCTCGCTCGTCCCCACCTCCTTTCCTGACCTGCCAGGCTGCGTGCTCGGATAAGGGTCTGGTATGGACTTTGGGGGGACCCCCACGCCGTTTTTTCGGCGTAGGGGGTTACCCTTAGAATCCATACCAGACCTAAGGGCCTGGTATGCTGCTGGAGGGGGAATCCATGACGTTTTTTTTTTTTAATTTGGCATGGATTTCCCCCTCAGAATCAGTACAATGAGTTGCGAATTTATGTTAGCAGCTGATTCGCACCTAAAACGCTTACAAACCGCAGAACAGCTGACGTTTCAGTGCGCAGTCACGCCGGACATTAAATTCGCACCGCACTGGTGTGAACCCAGGCTTAGACTTCTCTGCACACCCTGCACTTTCTACATGCACAAAAGCCGTCTCTGTCCCAAAAAGACAATGGTCTGGTGGGAGAGTCTAAGACTTTTTTGACCACCATGTCACCAAAACTTGGGGCCTTTCTATAAATAAATGTAGGCATAGATGGCAGTACAGGTTTTAATATTTTATCGAGGCAAAGGATATGCCAATGGGTTTTAAAAATTGGCTCTACTTTTTTATATTGCGAGTGAAAGGAGGAAATAAAACCCAATTCGTGATTCATATTATTCCTCACTGGCGCATTATCTTTTAGACATTCTGTTTGTGGGATGGCACAGAAAAAAAGTAAATATTATTTATGCTACACTTTTATCTGATTATTACAAATACTGTGCGTCTTAGTTCAGTGTTCTAAAGGTTACAATTTGCAAGATGCCTAAACTTAGGGGTGAATCCTCACTCAAAATGCCACCTGTCATTTTAACAAACCTTTGCAAGCAACAAACCTTGTTTCTAGAGTGTCCACACTGCTGTGAAATTGCAAACAAGCCATAAGGGAAGGTGAAGTGAAGTGCATCTTTATATGCATCAAGCTAATTAAAAATATTTAATTATCAATAATTCAAACAAGATGGACGTTACACAACCCAACCTACATACTGTATATAATATACTAGGAGGTGGTAAACATGGAAGCTTGCCCATGTAATAAGTGGGTCAATAGGGGCTAACAAGACAGCAGTGTAACCAAAGGCAGGTCTGAGAAACAGACATCTAATGCTGAAAATCTCATGAAGCACAAATTCAATAGTGAGTGCTTCAACAGGGATGGGAGGATCTTTATCTTTTAATGTCAGACCCATACGTCAAATGGACCTGACAGTGGGGGGTTTTACACACACACACACACACACACTGTGTATATCTGACAAGCCGACTCCTGCTTGACAGATGGAAGCATTCTGGCGGCTGCACTGCTGCGCAATTGCTTGCACACACCCCCCGGCGTACTGTGTTCCCCTCCGCCATGCATCCTGGGCTCTGCTTGCCCATCTACAGTCCTAGGACCAGCATAGCATGTGCCGCTGGGTAGTGGGGATGGAGCTGAGCAGACACACATTCTCTCTCCTCCCCTCCTTGGTGCTGACCTGGAAGCAACATGAAAAACTTCACTTCCTCGCCAGTTTCTGGCCAGTATGATCGGGAAATAATGTAATGCAGACCAACCTGCTCTGCATTATAGTCAGTGGAGCACAGAGGAGACATCCAAGGTCTTTTAGACCCTGGATTTCTTATTAAAAAGAACCGGTCACCAAAAAAATCATCACATAGGGAACATTTTAATCCCCTATGTGATGAAAAAAGGTAATGTAAAAAAAAAATACCAGTTACACTTACCGGTAACGGATTTTCTAGGAAATCTTCCAGGACGGCACACCTGAGAGGATGACTGGTCACACCTGGCAGGAAACACAATTAACAAAGTTTAAAAAGCCCCACCCCTCCCTCTGACCCTCAGTTATGACAAAGTAAACACCCACACCAGTGTCAGAGGGTACATTCTGTGAAGAATAAAACATCACCAACATTTAAGGGTAGGGAAGTAGGCCTGCCGTCCTGGAAGATTTCCTAGAAAATCCGTTACCGGTAAGTGTAACTGGTATTTTTCTCTAGTCATCTTCCAGGACGGCACACCTGAGACGATGAGCAAGAAGTTAAGGCCTACCTTAGGGTGGGACCACCGCCTGTAGGACCTTCCTGCCAAAAGCCAAGTCCTGAGGGGACAACAGCTCCACTCTGTAATGCCTCAGGAAGGTATTATGGCTCGTCCATGTTGCTGCCTTGCAGATCTGATCTATGGAAGCACCTGCCCTTTCTGCCCAGGAGGTCGCCAGAGATCTGGTTGAATGAGCCTTAAGGTGGGATGGAACCGGTTTATCCGAGTGTTTATAGGCTAATGCTATTGCCTGCTTAATCCACCTGGCTATCGTAGGTTTTGAGGCCTGAAGACCCTTTCTTTGGCCCCCAAAAGTAACTAGAAGATGATTTGATCTCCTAAACTCCCTTGCCCTTTCTAGATAGACTAAAAGACAGCGTCTAACATCTAAAAGGTGCAATCTTTCTTCCTTCTCATTCTTCGGATTCTGGCAGAATGATGGAAGAATAATCTCTTGTGACCTGTGGAACCCAGAGGTCACTTTTGGTAAATAAAGAGGATCCTGTCTAAGGATTACCCTGTCCTCTAGGATCAACAAAAAAGGCTCTTTTATTGTCAGGGCCTGTAGGTCGCCTACTCTTCTAGCTGTGGTAATGGCTAGAAGAAAGGCCATTTTAAGGGAAAGAAATTTAAATGAAATTTGATCCAACGGCTCAAATGGCCCTTTCGTCAGGGCGTCCAGAACCAGGGACAAATCCCACGGCGGGAAACTAACTGTCCTTACCGGGGTTAACCTTTCCCTGGCTAGCAAAAATCTCTTAACAAGAGGGTCTTGAGCTAACCTTGTGTCAAAGAACACTGACAGGGCTGCTACCTGGACCCTAAGGGTACTGACCGCTAACCCTAGGTCTACCCCTTCCTGGAGAAAATCCAGAACGGTTGGAATCGTCTGGATAGTTCTCTGATTTGCTTGAGCCCATCTAGAGAAGATCTTCCAGACCTTTGCATAAATCTGTCTGGTAACCTTCTTCCTACTAAGGAGAAGAGTGTCAATTACCTTCTCCGAGCATCCCCTGTTCCTGAGGATCTCCCTCTCAAGAGCCAGGCCGTCAGGGACAGAAACCCCGGGTTGGGATGCAGCACTGGGCCCTGGCAGAGAAGATCCCGCCTGACCGGGAGATGTAGCGGAGGCCCGACTGACCACCTCCACATGGTGGGGAACCAGACCCGCTTCGGCCACCAGGGTGCAATCAGGATAAGGTCTCCATCCGACTGTGACAGCTTTTGAAGCACTCGTGGGATGAGTACCAGGGGAGGAAAGGCATATGCCAGGCTGAAGTCCCAATTCTGAGCGAGAGCGTCTACTCCTGAGGATCTCTGTTCTCTCGTGAGAGAAAAGAATCTCCGCACCTTTGCGTTCCTTTGACAAGCGAATAAATCTATCTCTGGTACTCCGAAATGACGTTTTACCAGAGCGAAAACTTCTTCGTTCAACTCCCATTCTCCCTGAAGAATGGGCTGTCTGCTGAGGAAGTCTGCTTGTATATTGAGGGATCCCTTTATGTGGACCGCAGAGATTGAGAGAATGTTTTTCTCTGCTTCTCTCAGGAAATCTTGGGTCAGTGCCCTTAGACTGACTGACCTTGTTCCCCCTTGACGGTTCAAATAGGATACTGCCACCCGGTTGTCCGAGAAAATTTGGACTTCCCTTCCTTGGATCAAGTCCCGGAAGACACTTAATGCCTTCCCGACTGCCAGAAGCTCCCTGAAGTTTGAGGAAGCTCTGCTCTGACTCTGATCCCAGGGACCCTGGGCGTAGCGGTCTCCTAAATGAGCCCCCCAACCCCAGGCACTTGCGTCTGTTGTAATGCCTATTGGGTCTAGCTGTGTCCACGTCCGACCTCCCGATAGGTTGACGGGATCGAGCCACCAAACTAGGGAGCCTCTTACCTCCTCTGACAGAGGAACTTTCTCCTCCAGGGTTTCTCTTCTCCCGCCCCAAGAGGAGAGAAGGAAGCCCTGGAGGACTCGTGAGTGGAGCTGAGCCCAGGGAACTGCCGGGATGCAAGAGGCCATCAGGCCCAACACCCTCATGATGTTTCTCAAAGATACCTCCGGGGCTTCGAGACACACTGTCACTGCGCCCCGAATTTTTTCGACCTTTTCTGGAGGAAGAAACACTTTCTGGGCTACTGAGTCCAACTGATACCCCAAGTATACCTTTGACTGTGAGGGATCCAGGGAGGATTTCTCCTGACTCACCATCCAACCTAGGGAATCCAGGGTCGACAAGACCAACTCTCGATCTCTCAGGAGCTGGTCTCTGGATGGACTGTAGATCAACAGATCGTCGAGGTATGGTATCAGAGCTACCCCCTGAAGGTGTAGAAAGGATACTACCTCTGCCAGGACTTTGGTAAAAATCCTTGGACTGGCCGCAAGGCCGAAGGGAAGTGCCCTGAACTGCCAATGCTGCACCCCCTGCTCTGTCCGTACTGCGAAACGCAAGTACTTCTGATGATCCGGGGCAATGGGTACATGCAGGTAAGCATCTTTGAGATCTAATGTGATCATGAAAACTCCCTTCTGGAGGTGTTTTCTGACCGTGTAGATGCTCTCCATTCTGAATCGCTTGTACAACAGGTAGTGGTTCAGTTTCCGTAGATTGATAATCAACCGAAACTTGCCCGATGGCTTCGGGACCACAAAAATGTGGGAATAAAAACCGAAAGCCCTCTGAGTCACTGGGACCGGGATAATCACTTCCTGTTCTGCGAGCATGCGAACGCTGTCTAGCAAGCCCCTTGCCTTCAGAGAATCTTTGGGAAGGTAAGTAACCAAAAAATTTTGAGGTGGGAGTGACCGAAATTCCAGCTTGTAACCTAGTTTTATTAGGTCTAAAATATAAGGGCTCTCTGAGATCTTCTCCCAATGGGGAAGGAAATACGAGAGCCTTGCGCCCACTTTTATGGCGTCATTTAGAATCCTTGCTGGACGGTCCGGACCCAGAAAAAAGGATTCCACCTTTTTCTTTGCCCTTTCCGATCCCCCATTTCCTCCTTTGTCCCCCTTTGCCCTTGAACTGGCCTTTTGCCGGGGGGCCACGAAAAAATTTCCTCCCTTTTTCCTTCTTGGGTTTGGAGGGAAATTTCTTACCTTTTTCTGTGGATCGGGAAAGGACCTGTTCCAGACCCGAACCAAAGAGTAGGGAGCCCTCAAAGGGAATACCACAGAGTCGGGACTTAGAGGTGAAGTCTCCGTCCCAAGTCTTAACCCAAAGGGCCCTCCTGGCTGAGTTCAGTAATGCCGCTGACTTAGCAGTCGTCCTTACTGTCTCTACTGCCGCGTCCGCCAAAAAGGCGATAGCTCTCCCCACCACTTCCAGGGATTCTACTACCTCCCTGGATTCCTTCTTACGTGTGAGATGGTCCATCAGCTTGTTGAGCCATGCATCCGCATTCCTGGCTACACAAGCTGAAGCTAATGCAGGGCTCATGGCCGATGCATTTGCTTCCCAAGCTCTACGCAACAGGATCTCAGATTTTTTATCCATCTGATCCTGAATGTTACCCGCGTCCTCAAAAGATAAGTCCGACCGTTTAGAAACCTGCGCCAAGGACGCATCTAAGCGTGGGACTTTGAAAAATTTTTCTTCCTCCTCCTCCTTAAAAGGACATCTCCGTTTCCAAGTTTTAAGTCTGAGGAGTTTACGCTCAGGTTCCTTCCATTCCCTCAAGATAATATCTTTCAGGGACTGGTGAACTGGGAAGGATCTGGCCTGTGGCTTACCCAAACCTCTATAGACCTTATCCTGAGCTGACACTTGGGCGGAAGGTAACTGAATGTCCTCTGACGCATATACTGCCCTGAGGAGACCCTCCATATCCTCTGCTGAAAAGAGGTGTCCCCCAGATCTGGTCTCTACATGGCTATCCTGATCTGAGTCCTCCCCCTCCTGGGAACTCAGGTCAGAGCTGCAAACCTCCTCCTCTGAATAGTATGGGGCAGGTTCTTGAGACCCTCCTGTAAAGGTAGATCTATCTTCCTGTGAGGGAGAGCTTTCCCTTACTGATCTGGCATCCCCCTGACGCTGATCAAGTACGGCTTTAAAAGACTGAAGGGTAGCTAGCATCTCAACCTGAAGTGCCCTGCATTCCTTCGCAACTTCTGCTGTCTCTTTGCCTGCCAATTTGTAAATACATTTGTAACAAAAAGGCTTGCTGTGGTCCTGTGGGAGTTTAGAGCTACAAGACCCACAGCGTTTAGTTTTGGATGTGGCTTTCCCAGACCTACTGGCTCTCTCCTGAGCAGGGCATTCGGTCTCTGTAAGAAAGGGACACCCCATTAGCCACATCACATACACATACAGTGTGGGGGACAAGGACAATAGGGCCACCCCAAATGTCTGCCCCCCCTCGCTCCAGCCGAGTCACTCACCCCCTGTGGCGACCTCTGATGCCGCGAGCTCTGGTCCGCCTTCCATCCTCTGCCTCTACACCGGTAGATGGATCGACTGTGAAGGCTGTGGACCTTGGGCCCCCTCTTTCCGAACAGCCGCCTCGTGCTCTGACCGCCGCGCTCGCCGCCATTTTGTTGAAGCCCCGGCGCGCCGGATATGACGTCACACCGGCGCCCGGCGGCTTCCGGACATGCGCACTAGCGGCTACAGACGCCGCTCTGCGCCGCGGTCTATCCCTAAGGATGGCACGGCCCCCTAAGGGGAAGAAAACGTTCGGCCATTGGAGCCCAGCTACCGGCCGACGTGGGGTGTATCAGCGGCCCCCTCCAACCGTCCACCACTGTCAGGTATGAGGGGAGGAAAAGAGGGAAGGTTAGGTGGCCCCTGGGGTTATGGACAACTCACCTGTCCTAGTGCCCCAGCCTCTCCCATTCAGCTTTCTAGGGAGAGCAGAGGGAAAACCCCTTAATTTAATGGCATTTGAAAAATGCTTGAACAGAGAACCCCACAGGCACCACTGACTGCTCTGGGTTTGTTCATTAAGGGGGCGACCATGGTCCCAGACCTGAGGTCTTAGAAAAAATAACAAACGGTTTCGCAGCCATCAGCGTGTGGGAAACACAATCAATAACTGAGGGTCAGAGGGAGGGGTGGGGCTTTTTAAACTTTGTTAATTGTGTTTCCTGCCAGGTGTGACCAGTCATCCTCTCAGGTGTGCCGTCCTGGAAGATGACTAGAGAAAATGAAGTTACACCCAAGCACATAAAATACCCCCCCCCCCCCACAAAAAAATAATAATAATGATTGAGGCCCCCTTACTCCCACATACAAACATAAAACGCACACATTAAGGGCACTTACACATGAAAACATGTTGCCCTATGGAAAATATAAGATACTGAAGTTTGTCAGCATTTCACAGGCGCGTGCAAATTTAAGGTTTGACATGTTTGGTATCTATTTACTGCAACCTCATCTTAAATTTTACCAAAAGTAGGTAATGTATTGTGTTTGTTTTTAGTGAAATTTTGAGTTTCCTAGACCTTTGCAGTAATATCAAGTGACATGAAAATTTTTAACTACCACACATCAACCAACCAACAACATATTTTCTAGGGTGTCTACTTCAGTTTGGTGCAGTGATCACTGGAGTGACCCTTATCTCAATATTGCTGAGCAGACAAAAGAGAAGCTGTATGAGGAGGAAAAACTTAGATCAGCTGAAACTGATCCCATGGAGTCACCAGAGCTTCCAAAGCAAAAGCCAGAGGGTCCCTGGACCTGGTAACAAACCTGTTAATTTTAATGCTGAATCTGGATGCCAGAGGATCCATGTCAAAACACCCCTCACCTGTAACAGAATCTCTACCACCTCAAAGTGAAAATCACTCCATACAGAAACAAAATTCCTTAGAACCAAAATGGATGTAACCAAGTCTGGTGCCATTGTCAGAACACGTTTAGTGCTGTCCAACAGGTGAAGGGGACATCGCGAAGTCAGTGACATCTAGTCCAATGCTGACATACTGGTGAGTGGCAGAGTATAAGAGGTTGCATTAAAAAGCACTCAATTAGACCCAAGACCTCCATGCAAGCACAGTGCTGACTCTCTTCCAGACTGCACAGCAGAAAAGCAGGAGTGGAGAGCTGGGAACTTGCCCCAGAAGAAATAAAAAGAGATGAAGCCCAGGCTCATATACCTTAAGTGATGAAGCCATACCACATAAAAACCAAAAAAACAAAACATGTTTATGCAAAAATATAAAAAAGCACAAACCACATAACAAACACTTCCCACTCCTATCCCTCCCCACCTCCCCCCCAGAAAACCCTGCAAACCCCACCAATTCCCCCACCCCCTAGACCTATATGAACTGCCTCAGCGGGATCTCCCAGAGGAGATGAATATGTGCGGCTATGCCGCTAAACCCTCACAGAGATGAAGCCCCTACTACTACTACACCTGCCAAGATAGTTATATATACAATGGGGACTCAAACATCCACCCAAGCAGCTGGGAAAATAACACTGCACCTTAAAGCCGCTATGGGCGAACACAGTGCAATCTAACAGACAGCTTCACCTGGGGGATGAATGTAAAGTCTTATGAATGAAATTGAGCCCAGCTTTTAGTCCTGTCACAAGACAAAAAAACACAATGAATCCTCATCCAGTCCTGAATCTCAGGTAGTGGTAAGTGCCTGTAGGTTCTAAACACAGAGGCAATGGGTGATAAGATGATGTCCAGCAATCTGCTATGGCATATCTCATTATTGAACACCTCAGAGAATAAAATTAAAAAAAAACTGCTTGGTCTGCTTGGTTTCAAAAATAAATGGCATTGAAATGGTCACTACTAGGACATAACTTCAAAGGACATAAGCTCAAACATATCTGGCAGCATAATAGACATCCAATCCAGCCAGTACTAAACCACTGTGTCCTGGAGCCTCTAGGTACCTCATGAATACTGCCAATTTGATCAGTCTGTCTGTGTATAGATTAATCACTTTTCCGTGTTTTTTCAGCAGCCATTATATGTTGTTCATATGATCCATAATCCTTAGTGTAAATATCCAGAGAGCCTCACAACCAGTTTGTTCAGCAGGCAAGTGAAGTGGAAGTCCTTACAGGTGTCCTGTGTAAATAGTGCAGGTGTTCAGTATCCCCTGTAAAAAATCTAAGCTGCTGACATCCTATAGAGCACAGGAAAGGTGCAGCGCAGCAGGCTTGCAGTGAGGTGGGATAATCCCATAGCACAGCAAAAACCTCTGATAAGTCTGTCAGGTAAGTGGTATCATTTAACCAGGCAATGTGGGGGGTGCTGCTTCAAATGGATCTACATATGTTTTTTTCCGCTACCGGAACTTTGTCAGGATGAAACCATACCAGGGCTGAATTATAGAGATTTAGGGTCCTCTTGGACTACATTAAGGTCCTGACAATCCGATGGATGTTACCTGACCGAGAATAAAATGTCTACTCATTCAGAATAATTCATCAAAACATTCCCATTAATGCACTGTAAGAGCAGGGGCTGGCGCCTCAGTAAAACACGATGGGTTCGGCAAGCTGTCCAAAGGAAAGCCAGCACTTAGAAAGGCTGCATGTCTCCAGCTGAACAAAACACAGCATACCTAGAAGCACTGGGAAAATGGGACAGGCTTGTAGGTATATTGTAGTTCCACGTAAGCCAGTAGGACTCCCACATCGAGTGAAGCAATGATCAATCTGACCAGTTACAAATGGGAAATTAGTACCTGAAGGGTTAACGTGATATTAAAAAGTCTGACGCTCTGTTGGCCAGCAATCAGATCGTGTGTACGAGGCTTAAGACTAAAACAAAATAAAAATTTGCTGCCAAAATGAACACTGGTTACCACAGGCCACTGCGACAGTATACAAGAAAAACAGTACCAAAAAAGGTTAACCAGAGACCACTGAACAACAGGGAAGGTTTATGGCCATGTGTAACTAATAACCATAAGCTGCTGTACAACGGTATACAGGTGAAGCCTTACCATAAAGGGTATGCAGAGACCTCTCTGCAGAGCAGGGCAATCTTTCTATAATCTGCCATGTACAGTGCAATAATGTCCCCAAAGGGGTATGACAAACCAACCACAGCAGATAAGAAATGGTTAATACTTCTGTGCCATGCATTGTACATGAATGGGGTCCAGGCAATGTCCAAGTATCACTATGCTGAAGTGTTCTCTAGGATGGGAGTAAGAAATATTCCAGATGGTTCAAAAAATTATAATTCACTTAAGGAAAAGGGCAAGTGTCTCTAAGTAGAGAAGATGTCTATCACCTAATGCCACTAGCAAAAAAAACCTGAACATTGCTGGGCAAGTGTGGGGTTATAGAGAAATCCCCACAGCTTTTTTTTTCTTTGCCAGTGTCCAGATAAATAAAGATAGCAGTCTATAACCAATGGTTATTAAATACAGATGCAGTGTCCTGTACCTTACGACTAAGAAACAGGGAATGCAATTCAACATGTATTTATTTCCTAATCTTCCATGCTGGTCAACTACCAATAGTTATCCGTTTCTTGGGGGTGCTGCACAAAAAAAGCCAAGTTAGTTACCTGGTAACTTCATTTGCAAGAATTTTCCAGGACAACACATGAGAATGACTGTGCACACCTAAAACAGGAAACGCAAGGCTCAACAAAATAAAAAAGCACCAGATCCCTGTAAGCATTAATAATGCCCAAAACTGATGGCCAAATACCACTACAAACTAGACACTATATCATTGTTCTGCATTCATTAGGTAAGATCTCGTATAAGGGCTCATGCACACTGCATTTTAAAAAAGCTCAAACAAGTGGCTCCCTACAGGCTCTTGAGCTTTTTCAAGCTCTAATTTTTTGTTGCCTGGAAATTCCCCTCTATGTTAGCATGTGTTCATGCACACTATAGCTTTTTCAGGAGTTTTCAGGCATTTGCTCTTACAGGCAGAAAAAAACCTGCCACCTAACCCGCATTTTTTGAGAGGAGCTATTGAGCAAAAAAGACACCTAAGTGCCCAAAAATGCGTGAAAAAGCGCAAAAAAGCAGAAAAACACACAAAAAAAGGAGGAAAAATTAGCTTAGGGGAGGGTTTGTGAAAAGAAAAAAAACACGTATGCTCAATAAAAACATGCAAAAGAGCACAAAAAAGCACAAGCTTCTTCAAGCTTTTAGGCACAGGATTAAAATATCAAATGTCTGTAAAAGCATCTTATTTTTTAAGCTGCAGTGTGCATTAGACTTAACTCATCCATTTGTTGTGAGATAGCTATAACTTACAATCCCAGCAGTGTTGGAAGACAGTATAAGCACTCATCCCAACCCACATATAATTCTGGGTATAGTCCACCTTTATCTTCTACCTAACAAAGCATGTTTTTCATATTTGAGCTAGATGACAATAGTCTCATCATGCAAGGTTCCATTTCATTTTTTTTTTTTTTTTTTTTAATATAATTATTACAATAGCTATATCTAAGTGCCTGCATGCTGCTAACCACAATTCCACCACCACAAGGGAAAAATGATACAAACGATCATGGCTGCACCCACAGTACTCAGTGTAGTTTTTCTTCATTTTCCATCACTGGATACTAAACACGGAAATTAGACGGAATATCCAGTCGACGTAAAACATTGCACAGACTTTATTGGACATGGTCATCTGTAAGGACAGTGCAGATAGCGCAGCAGAAGAAAAATATTTCAGTAGGTGGTACTTTTCATCTTATTTTTATTGTTACCAGTGTTCGTCTCAGAAAATTTTTTCAACTAGGTGGGATGCTCTGCAATATTCTAAAAGCAGCAAAAGCATTCACTGAAAAGATACACCAGGAAAAACAGGCCTGTCTTTACAAGCTTACAATCTAGTATGGTCCTATTCAGTTACAATGTCACGTAACATTTACAATAAAATTTACATTTCAGGCACAACGTGCCAATAATGATTAGCAGCCAGGAGATGTTTACATATTGAATATTAAACTACTCATCACTCCAAACTTAATAGCAATCATGGAGAAGGGCAAACAATAACACCATTGGGAAAATTCAAACTCATTTAAGCAAAATAACCCTGAAAGAGCATAGTAATGAATAGCACCCTGTGTAATTGTTAATGATTAAATACATCAACTGAGCTCTTTGATGTAATGAAATGCTTCAGAAGACAATAGTCTTTCATATACTTTATTGCCAATAAATAGCCCCTTATCATTACACTATTATAATTACAGTCTCTCCCTTTGTATACTTACTGAAAATATCTTTTGATTTTAAAAACAAATAGTCAAACTACCAGAGTATCTAAACAATAGTTTCACTATTGCGTGGACAATAAATAGGTCTTCTATCTTGGAGCATATCCATATTTTCTTGTAAAGATTACCATACCCCCCCCCAATATTCGAAAATATGTATTAAGAATATGTCTGAATTGATGGTGATGAAGTCGGCATCAGTAAGTAATTTTCTTTTATATAATAGTACTGCAAGATACAATCACGTTGCACATGTGGAACCGGATTCTAACTTATCACATTGTGCCATAATTACATTCTAACTGCACTGTAAAATCTGTACAATGTGTGTTTAACTAAATAAAGCTATGGCAGACCTAAAAAAAAAAAAAAAATACTTTTTGGTACTGACATTTACACTTATGCATTTGCTCCGGCTGAATGCATTTAATTTCACTAATTCAATAGGGCTGATCAAGATATTGTAAGGATATACAAGTCTTTGACAGTGATCACAGTACTGACTTGTGAGCTTGTAAAGAGCAGTATCAAAAAGATTTACTTGTCTTTGGAAGTTACACAATAAACAAAACCAACACCAATCATGAAGCAATACATGAAGTGCCAGCTTTAATTGATGAAAATATTTTACTAAATAAAAATTTAACAAATCAATTAACGCATATTTTACTAGATAAGCATTAAAGTAGTGAATTCCACCCAACACAACTCCCTGTGATGGCGCAACAATGCCTAAAGTAATAATAAACCACATCCTTATTCAAAAAAAATAAAAAATGCTCCATACACATCCACTAATTATTAACTATGTAAGCTAATTTTCATGAAATAGTTTCTTCTGTGTTTTTCTGCCTCCTTATAACATCCTCCATTAGCTCCCAGAGCTCACCCCCTTCACCTCTGCTATATGTTTATAACAAAAAGTGCGTTAGTTGCAATCAAGTGCACTTCTCCATGCACTCTACAAATCCCATAGTTCACCATCTATCTTGGGAGCCAACAAGAGAGGGTGGGTATGTTCCTTCATGCAATGACACCACTAAGAACGAATGAAGACACCCTCTAACAAGAAAGTCACATTACAGCAGCATAAAAAAGAAAAAGAGTGTATAATAAACACCAGCGCCTAGGTATATAAACGAAGTTTATAAATAATATGGGTAAGTCGCTGCTATCTATGCTGTCCCCTCAGGTAAACCAATGTGAATGAGTAAATATACAGACTGCGCCTGCTTCACCTTAAGCTAATTAATAGTACCACTGCTGTTATGGTATATGTTATAACCAATCTATACTGAAAATTATTGCATTGTGACAATTTATCAAAAATGTGCAAAGAATATGATACAAGTATAATAGTTGTGCAAAACAAAGTCTTTGTTCTGTGCAAAAAAGTGCTGTTGTGCTCTGTTGCCAAATGGATATCTGTGCTTCCACCACATGAGACCCTCCGCACTCACCAGATAATATGGACTCCCCTACCTTATAGTAGGGAAAGTCTGCTGAGCTTGTAGGTCTTTTTCTGGGAAACCTATCCCACTGTGATGTCCTTCGGTGGCTCCCACTGGTACAGATTACCTCCAAATGGTTCCAGGGCTCCAAAGCCAGATTATGCCGGTTTACAATGAATGGAGAGAAAGCTCCTCATGGTGTAAAATCCTTAGGTAATCTATTGCTTATAGGGCATTTTACATTGAAAAGTTGATAATATAAAACCAATATACATGGAAAAGTCACTGTTTAAAAACGGCCTCTTTGCTATGAGAGTAACTATATTAACAAAGAGGCCGTTTTTAAACAGTGACATTCCCATGTTTTTTTATTATTGGTTTTATATTATCAACCTTTCAATGTAAAAAAAAAAATAATGTAAGCCTATTTCCCAAAGACAACCTCTGGATATGACGCTAAGCACATGCACGCAATTTAATTTGGTCGATCATGGCGAGGCCTGTCCTGAGTGGAACCTGTCCTGTTAAACTGCTGTATGGTCTTTGCCACTGTACTGCAGCTCAGTTTCAGGGTCTTGACAATCTTCTTATAGCGTAGGACATCTTAATGTAGAGCAACAATTCTTATTTTCAGATCCACAGAGAGTTCTTTGCCATGAGGTGCCAAGTTGAACTTCCAGTGACCAGAATGAGAGCGAGAACACAAAATTTAACACACCTGCTCCTCATTCACACCAGAGTCCTTGTAACACTAACAAATCACATGACACCAGGGAGTGAAACATGGTTATTTGGGCCCAGAATGGCTAATTGGGCCCAATTAGTACACCCATTTTCACTTAGGGGTGTACTCACCTTTGTTGCCAGCGGTTTAGACATTAATGGCTGTGTGTTGAGATATTTTGAAGGGACAGCATATTTACACTGTTATACAAGCTGTACATTCACTACTTTACCGCAAAGTGTCATTTATTCAGTGTTGTCACATGAAAAGACATAATAAAATATTTACAAAAATGTGAGGGGTGTACTCACTTTTGTGAGATACTGTATACACAGCTATATCTGAGCTAAACTATGCAGGAAAATGGCACTGATAAAAGCGGTTTGTTTCCCCATAAACAAACAAACTATTTTATTCATGCTACCCTGCTCCTTGCAAAGTGAGTCCTGTGCATACAGATTATTGACCCAACCTTCCAACAAAAACAGTATTTAGAAGTGATTTTCAAGTGAGCTTCCACAATGACCGAGCTACTTGACTTCAATCAGCTGCAAAGCTTCTTTTATTCTGTTATCACATCAGCATTGGGAATGAATGCCAAAGATTCAATAGTCTTCCTGAGGAAGTTCTATCACACTATTAGAATAGCAATGAGCATCCCCTCTACTCGCATATCTTGTGGATAAATGTATGCATGACAACAAATACAACACAGTCAGGTAAATCGTAGATAGGTGTGCGGGACACATAACTGATGTGGAAAAACTATAGTATTTCCAAGGGCATTCACATACGATCACAAATCAAGCTACTGGCCCTGTGATACACTACAGTGAAAACAACTGAATCTTTGAGGGTATAACTGTAGTACCAACAGGCCAAGACCTACACAGCACTTTGAAGAGGCATTCACTTCCTCTGACTTTTCCACTTCTTTTAATGTCATTATCTGGAATCAATGTTTTATTTATTTTTCGAGAGAAAAGGCATACATGTGTTGCTCGAATACATTCTTATTACCAACCCTAAATTTAAAGAGTAACAATGTACATTGCAGGGATTTTAACAACTTTGTTACAGATTCCTGCCGTTTTTTGTTGCTGCTGTTCTATGTCTTTTGGGTACTGATTCTGAATGGGAGTGACATTTTCATTATTAATCACCTGGTGCACATTTTGTGCTCTAATCAAGAAAGTTGCATGGTCTGTATATCCCTTTAGAAGTAATCAACCCTTTAGCAGGATCACAACAAAAAATAATTTTGAACCTTAGTGCAGACTTCTGCGAAAATCACTTAGGTGAACACAAAAACAAGAAATGACATTGCTGGAGGGTCTCTATACACCAACTGTGTACAGAAGTCTTCCTGGTTGCCATATTGCACTGTCTTTTACAGGAAAATACAGCACTGCAGACTGAAAAGCAAAGGTAATTTTTAATAACAATAAACTACAATATAGCTTGCGCTGCAATTACCGTATTTATCGGCGTATAACACGCACTTTTTCCCCCTTAAAATGGGGGGAAAGTCGTGGGTGGGTGTTATACACAGATACCCCCAAAAAAAATGACAAAAAAAGCGAGCCGCGCCGAAAAATAGCGACCGCCGCCGAAAAAGACCGAACCGCGGCCGAAAAAGACTGAGCCGACTGTTCGGCTCTGCTCGGAGTCCTGCTCGGAGTCCCGCCTCCCTGCTGCGCAGGGAGGCGGGACTACGACCGGAGCTGAACAGTCGGCTTCGGTCTTTTTCGGCCGCTGTTCGGTCTTTTTCGGCGGCGCATGCGCGGTTTGTCTCGCGGCGGTAAATTTAAACGTGGGCAAGGCAAATGACGCTGGCAATGCTGCAAATCACACTGGGCAAACTACAAATGACGCTGGGCAAGGCTGCAAATGACGCTGGGCAAGGCTGCAAAAGACGCTGGGCAAGGCTGCAAAAGACGCTGGGCAAGGCTGCAAAAGACGCTGGGCAAGGCTGCAAAAGACGCTGGGCAAGGCTGCAAAAGACGCTGGGCAAGGCTGCAAAAGACGCTGGGCAAGGCTGCAAATGACGCTGGGCAAGCTGCAAATGACGCTTAAATGTAAGTTTTTTTTTTCCCCTAAACTTCTCTCCTAAAACTTTTTTTCCTTAAAATTCCCTCCTAAACTTGGGGTGCGTGTTATACGCCGGTGCGTGTTATACACCGATAAATACGGTATATATGTTCTATATACAGAATCTCACAAAAGAGTACACTTCTCACATTTTTGTAAATCTTTTATTATAACTTTTCATGTGACAACACTGAAGAAATTACACTTTGCTACAATATAAAGTAGTGAGTGTACAGCTTGTATAACAGTGTCAATTTGCTATCCCCTCAAAATAACTTAACACACAGCCATTAATGTCTAAACCGCTGGCAACAAAAGCGAGTACACCCCTAAGTGAAAATGTCAAATATATTTTTGGGGGATATTTATAGCGCAAAAAATAAAAACCGCAGGAGTGATCAAATACCACCAAAAGAAAGCTCTATTAGTGTGGGGGGGGGGGGGGATGTACATTTTGTTTGGGTGCAACATGAAAAAGCAAGAAAAATACATAATATATAAAAAAAAAAGCTATGAAAGACAATTTTGAAAAAAAGGCATTATTTTTTACTTTTTGATATAATAAATATCCCCCAAAAATATATAAACATTTATTTTTTCTCCGTTTAGGCCGATATGTATTCTTCTACAATTTTTTGGTAAAAAAAAAATGCAATAAGTGTATATTGATTGGTTCGCGCAAAAGTTATAGCGTCTACAAAATAGGGGAAAGTTTTACGGCATTTTTTAATTTATTTTTTTATTGGTAATGGCGGTGATCTGATTTTTATCAGGACTGCAACATTATGGTGGCACAAAGGACAATTTTGACACTATTTTGTGACCAGTCATTTATACAGCGATCAGTGCTATAAAAATGCACTGATTACTGTGCAAATGACACTGGCAGGGAAGGGGTTAACCACTAGGGGGCAATGAAGGGGTTAAGTGTGTCCTAGGAAGTGATTCTAACTGTGGGGGGATGGGCTTCAAGTCACATGATAGCAATCACTGCTCCCGATGACAGGGAGTGGTGATCTCTGTCATGACACAAGCCAGAATGGGGAAATGCCTTGTTTACAAGGCACTTCTCTGTTCTAAGGCTCCGTGACACAATTGCCGGTCCTGTGGGCACAGTCACGCTGTACGCAGCATGCGCGAGCCTTCCATCACCGGCAGCGCATGCATCTGCTATCCCCGGCTCTTAAAGGGGACATACAGGTACGCCCATTTGCCCACCACTGCCATTGTGCTGACGTATATAGGCGTGCAGTGGTCAGCAAGTGGTTAAATCCTTATACATTTTTTTTATATAAA